>CAUYQG010092001.1:0-15883 GCA_963574415.1 Tarsius wallacei
CCCAAAAAACCTGGAATTTATTTTTTAAATTGTGTGTAATTATTCTTACATGTTTAAACTTCAGTCACCTTCAAAGTACTCTCCATTTGATACAATACACCTATCGAGATGCCTTTTACACTGCTCAAAACAAATTTTTTAATACATCGATTTTGATGCCTTTGAGTGCTTCTGCAGTTTTTTGTTTCACTTCTGCAGTTTTTTGTTTCACACTGGCAAAATATTTCCCTTTGGGAACTTTTTTCTTCCAGGGAAACACAAAAAATCGCTAGTCAAAAACTATTTAGTCGTAGTCAAAAACTACTAAGCACTCAGTGCAGTACAGACGGGTCGTTTATGTATACCACCCATCATGAAATGGGCAATAGCATTGAAAGAATCTCCAAAAAAAAATTCACTGAAGTGGAATGAAGTCTCTTTCAACAATGCTTGCTGATACATTGATGTTGATGGGTTCCTAGAACATTTACCTAACCTGTACAAGGGGTCCACCCTCCAAAATATTATTCTGAGTTTTGGGGGGGCACCCCCTCGTATTTTGCCGGAGGATAATGTTGCTGATTGCACGAGATATTTTGGATCAAGGGTACAGTCAAGTTAAATCCCAACATCCATGCTGCTGGAATAAGGAATGGTATAGATCATCTGAAAGCCATTTCTATCAGTGTATATAGTTTCACATGTAACATTTGACCTCATTTGCTTTGCTTCCTGGTATTTAAAATGAGTACCTTGGCTGAAAACACATTCATTAAGGATAAGTGATAGTGGAGGAGGAAACTCAGACACATCATAAGTGACGGGGCAAAGGCATGTTGACCATGAGAAATCCACATGTTATCTGGACATCAGCAGTTACTTGCATCTAAGGAAAACATGGCACTAATTCTTCCAATTTCAGGATTTACTGTTGCCTACAACTATTTCAACTGTTTAAGCACAATGAAATCACGAAAGTACTGAGGTGAAAAGGTTCTTACAGATGATCTAGACAAAACTCACTTTACACATGAACAAGCTGCAACCCAGAGAGTTTAGATAAGTTATAAAGAGAACCACAACACGTGAAAGTCAGTAAGAGCTAGACTTTAAGTCTCTTGAGCCCAGAACTCAGGGATGTCAGAAGGAAGATGATTTGCTATGCTTTGGTAAGGGTGGAGTGTAAGGAATGCAGTGGAGACCAGAACAAGGGAAGAAAATTACAGAAGCAAGTAGCTATACCTTTTTAACAACCTAATTTCCCATAAGGTAGGGCATGTTTCCATGAGCTTCAAGGAACATATTTCAAATGGAAGGGGAAAAAAAAGAAAAGTTAGTTCCCTGGAGAACCTTTTCTGGAACCAATTTGAGATCTTTGGAAACAGTTTTTAAATGCCATGAAAAAAGTAAACAGTTTTTTATTTTGTTTTGTTATTGTTGTTGTTTTGCATTTCAGTACAGTAAGTGTAGAGGGTGCATATTAGAAAGTCTTGATAATGTTTCTAGTGATTAACTTGCATAGTACTTTATCCTTATGGGAATTGATTAATCCATGTCTTCCCCAATATGGCTGGCAGGTGTTAATAATTCCATAAGTTTGTTTCAATCAAAATAAAGTTCATGTTGACCTACCCTTTTCAAGGACTTCGTACGTTGACATGGATATCTGAGAATACATGTATGTTATATGGAAGAACAACCACATTGTTATCTATTATCTAAAGTAATAGAATTAGAACAAATGGTGAACATCCCAGGGAAATAGTTTACATTAATAGAACCATGTAAAAGGCTGCTTTGAGAGACAATGAGTTTCTCAATCCTAAGGTGGTAAAGTCTTGTTTGGACTGGTAAGGAGGGTTTGCAAGGACCAAATATGGGATTGGACAGTGTAATGAAAGACATCCAGGCCTCAGAATCCATGCAAACTTTGTTCTGGTCAAACATAGTTTTATACAGACTAGTAATAATAGTGAGAGGGGAGAGAAATAAACATGGAAGTTCTAATAATGAAACAAAATCAACTGAATGAAAAGTAGATTTTTACTTATGAGGATATAAAAACTCCCTGAAATGCTTATAATGGATCTGAATATACACAAGAAGAGTTGCATTATTTTAGTATTTTATGAACAGAATATGGCTTATCCAAAGGATGTCCGTCATAGTCTAATTTCATGGAAGACAATTTGTCCACGGATGATGGAGGTGGGATGGTTTTGGGATGACTCAAGCACAATATATTTATTGCATACTTTATTTTTATTATTATTAAACTGCAATATATAATGAAATATATATGGCATCATCAGGCATTAGATTCTCATAATGAGCTCGCAACCTAGATCCTTCGCATGTGCAGTTCACAATAGGGAGGGAGGTTCCTGCTCCTAGCTCCTATGAGAACTAATGAACTAATGCTGCCCACTGATCTTACAAAAGGCGGGCCTCTGGCAGTACTGGCTGGAAATACAGATGAAGCTTCTGTCGCTCTCCCGCTGCTCATTTCCTGTTATGCGGCCTGGTTCCTAACAGGCCATGTCCCAGTTCCAGTCCATAGCCCGGGAGATTGGGAGCCCTTGGTCTAAGTTACAGAGCTCCAGTAACTTCCTAGGGCCAGGAAATACTGACTGCCCAAACTGACTTCAAAGAGCACTTAACTTAGGACGCTCAACTATCTAAAATGTACCCCATTAAGTAACTGCTTATAGAATTTTAATGTGCATACAAATCATCTAAGGATACATTAAAGTTGGGATTCCAATTCAGTAGATCCACCGGTGTCTGTAAAAGCCGGCATGTCTAACAAGCTCCCAAGTAATGCTGATTGATGCAGCTGGTTCAAAAATCATTGAGAAGCAGGGAGTAAAGTCACAGCCCAGGAGTGTAATTTTCACTACAAGGGTAGATAAATTAAAATTCACCTCATGGCATAGGATGTGATTTAAATGTATATATGGACAATAAGAATGTATCTATAGTGTCTTTTTTTGTGTTTTTTAGATACTTTTAGAAAAGTTGTAGACCACTTTGGAAAATTGGACATTTTGGTCAATAATGCTGGAGTGAATAATGAGAAAAACTGGGAAAAAACTCTGCAAATTAATTTGGTAAGCTATTTTAACCTTGTTTATTGCCTATAATTATTTAATAACATGCTGCTGTTTATAAAGAAAAAAGTTCTATCTATCGTAATACTATAAGAAAAGGATCGACAGTGGTGGGAATCTATGGGGGAGGACAGGGAGGGCAAGGGTGGTGGGATTAATGGTAGTCAATATCTGTCTGGGGACGGGGAGACACCCCTGATCAACAAGGGTGCCTGAATGATGCATATTTGTATACCTAACCCTTAACTGTACCCCACAATTTTAAAATAAAAAATATGTTTAAAAAAAAAAGTTCTTGTATTCATAGAAACAATGACCTACAATACAGAAAAAGGGAAGTTACAGAAAGCTAGAAAAAAACGCATTTTCTTTTCTAAAGACATTTAATTATGAACATAAATCTGTCTTAAAATATTAAAAGGAAATATGAACAAAATATAACTGCTTAGCTCAGGGATTGGAAAATGGTGACCCACAGTCCAATGTCTTGCTGCCTGTTTTTGTATGACCTGCAGACTACAAATGGTTTTGACATTTTTAAAAGGTTGAAAAATTCAAAAGAATTCATAAAAAGAATAACATGAAATATATGAACATATGAAACTCAGTTTTCAGTGTTTGTAACATTTTCTTGAACATAGTCACAGTCATTTGTGTAAGTATTGTCAATGGCTGTTTTCATGCCACAATCCAGAGTTGAGTAGTTGTAAGAAAGACTCTATGACATGCATTAGTTAACATGTTTACAATCTGACCCTTTATAGAAAAAGCTTGCTAACCCTTGACTTAACTTTTTTAGATAAAAATAAATCTTAGTTAAATGGCAGGCATATAACAGAAAACAGAGTTCAAGTGACAGTTGAACTTCATAATTGATAAGATATTTTTATTCAGAAAGTGTGTGTGTGTGTAAATTCCACAATGTTTGATGATTATTTAGCTCATACAAAAGGCGGAAATAAGAAATAAAGTTTCTCTTTTATCCATTGTGTCACAATATCTCATTCTATAAACATCCTTGACGTAAGACATTGGGTTTTAGTAAAACTCAAACCTTAACTAAAACAAACTGTGCATGGGATCACCCTTCCCTTGGTAAAGTCATTCTTACTAGTCTTGCAAAGAAGGCAGTTATAAAATCCAATGTGATCACTGTGTAGGTATAGAAGAACAGGGAGTGGCCCTCCCACTCCGTGTTACACTCCCAGGAAATGATAAACTCCATAAAACAAGAACCATGCTGTGTTTTTCTTTGTTTCTGTCTCAGTAGTCAACACAGTATCTTGAAGACGGTGCTTGGTCAATACATTTTTGGCTTAAATTGAAATTTTCATGAGTAATTACCTAATTGCAATAATAACTTGGTAGAGGCAATGACAATTACACCAGTCCATGAAAGAGCTAAATCTGTAAGCTCCACTTTAAGAAGGGTATACAGTTGTTCCCTAAACTTGACTGATACCTAATGTCCTTTGGTTAAAAACGAAGGTGCTATTTCACAGTACAAACACCATCCTAGCAGTTCTTTTAAACTTCTTTCAGTGTTCCTGGTTTATTATATTTGAAAATAACTTTCATCTGTCGAGTTTCTCCAAAATAGTTCTGGGATTCTAACTGCAAATATATGTATATGTGTATGGAGAGAACTGATAGCTACTTTATCTGAGTTGATATGATTCTATGATTTTTTTCTACTTCAGGGTAGTAATGTAATGAGTTAAATGAAATAATTTCTGACTGAGAACCATTCTTACATCTCCTAAGTGTTTCTTTATCATGGTATGTGAATGTTTATTATACCATTCCATGAATGTTTGTATTTAATACCTAATTTAGTGTTGGTGTTTCTGTGCTCATAAATTATATCAGCTTATGATTTTCTTTTCTTGTAATGTTCCTACTTGGTCCAGGTGTCACCTGTATCATGGCTTACTTTTATCTCCTTGATCTGTCAGTTTCTCAGCAGAATGTATTCATATCTCAAGTAACAAATGGCAATGTGCCTATCTTTTTTAGTAATTCTGTAAGTTTGAACTCTGTAAATTATAAACTTATAATACTCAGAGCATAAATTGCTGATGATTATAATTTATTGATTTTTAAATTTGTTTTTAAGCAAAGTTATACCCCTAATTTTATGCCTGTGGTTTTCTACCTATTCTATATTTTTGAATATTAACTTGGTATTCCATCATTTTCTTTTGATTCACAACTGCCTAGGCATATATTTTTCCATTCCTTTGTTTTGAAGATGTAAGTAACCCTTTATTTTAAATTTGCCTCTTGCTGATGGCATATTGTGAAATATTACAGTCTCCTGATCTGTGGTCAGGCATGTTATCCACTGTATCACATCTGCTCTTGAAACATATTTGTAAATTTAAGCCATTTATATTTATTATTAATCTTCTATTTTATATTTTAATATTTACTCTTTTGTTTTGTTTTTATTCTTTTTTTCCAATCCTTGCCTAAATCTGTTGGATAGCTTTAATTTTCTTCTGCTAGTAAAAAATATTGTACATTTTATTTTCACTCTTTGGTGGTTATCCATGATTTATTATGAACCATACTTTATTACATCCTTTAGTAGCCTGATAAACCAAAAGTTTTGAATATACAGTCAATTGAGAACTACAGACATTTTTAAGAGTATGTTTTTACTAACTTATGCCACTTTCCAAAACCACTAAAGTGATGAGAAATTTTTCCAAATCAAGCTACCCAGTAAAAACATACAAATCGCAAAGCAAATTTCTTTCTTTAGCATTACTACTAATATTTTAATAGCTTCATCAGTAATATCTACAGGTATTTTTACAGGTGAAGATCACTAGGGTATAAAGTTTGTATATTCAGTACATTCATAGTGGACAAATACTGTCTTTTCTCTGAAAAGTCAGCTGTAAGAAACAGCATGCAATGATTTGAGTTAATGTAGAGAAACATGAAAACAGTCAGGCAGTTATTACAAAGGTAGATATTTCTAATTATCTGTCTTCATCCAGCTGAGAGGGTGTGTTTGTTTTAAGGTAGCCTACATGAATAAATATCTACCCCATGCTAGAAAGTGCCTACGTTATATGTAAATAGGAAATTTTGGAAGACCAGGGGGATTTTATTGTGATCCTTTGGTTACAACTAACCCTCCTGGATCCTTCTCCATTGACATTTAGTCAACCTTTAATTTTCTAAGGACTTTGCTGACATAGGCCACTTTTAGCTTAACTTCAGGAACTGATAGCATCTGTTTAATATTACATGGAAGGAACAAGATATGACCTTTGTTACTCATGCAAAACTTTAAAATGTGTTCCTTCTCCTCCCACCTACACCCATTGCAAGGGTAGTTTAGAGTCTGACCAGTTGTCCTTTCAACTTGATTATCTCTGTTATTGTAATGCAAATATTTGTGTGTAGCTTATGTATTTTTTTTTTAAACTCTACTCTAGATATAATTTTCCTCTCTGGGTCTTATACAATTCCATGTTGTGTGTGTGTGTATGTGTGTGTGTGTGTGTGTGTGTGTGTGTTTCCATGTTACTCCCTGTGTTAGAGTAACCACTTAGTTAAAGGACTTTACCATGTAGCTGTCCTTCTTCTTAAATTTTCTAAAACATATTTATATCATTCTCATAGAGCTTACCAATTTTTTGATTTTTTTTCAGAATTATTTTATGTGATTTATGCTGGTAAATCTTAAGTTCTTTCAAAGCAGAAAACTAGGCCAGGTGTGGTAACTCATGGCTATAATCCCAGCACTTTGGTAGGCTGAAGTGAGAGAATTGCTTGGGTCCAGGAATTTGAGATCAACCTGGGCAACATAGTGAGACCCCATCTCCACCAAAAATAAAACAAAACAAAACTTAGTCATGTGTGGTGGCACATGCCTGTAGTCCCAGCTACTTGGGAGGCAGAGGCAGGGGGATCACCTGAGGCTAGCAGATCGAGACTGTGGTGAGCCATGATCGAGCCATTGCACTCCAGCCTGGGCAACAGAGTAAGACCCAACTCAAAAAGTAAAAAAAAGAAAAAGAAAACCATTGTTTTATGTCCTTTTAGAGAAGATGTTAATTAATAGTTACTGGATCAGTTGCCATTACCTGTATATCATATTTTTCATACTCACATATTCATTTCTGTTTCAGTGCAATGTTTAGATGATTTCCTAATACATCAGTTCTTCCAGACAGTATCATCTGTCCTTCCACTTTTATTCCTTACCAAACTTATCCCTTCCTTATTTTCCACTCTGCTTATCTCATCACTCTTCCCCCACAAGGAATACACCATAACTCTTTCCAGTCTTTTGTTTCATTAGGTTATTCTATACTTCCTCCTTAGTTCGAAGCCAACAACAGCAGCTTTATTTATGGCTGCTCAGAATTCACAAGGAATGTCAGGAAAGCGTGGGTCTTTGCAAAACTATCAAAGGTCAATCTGGCAATCAGGCAGAGGTAGACTTAACTTTGAATATTGATAAGGTAATTCTGTAATGTTCTTTAACTTTCTGAGGCTTTCATAAACCTAGATAATGCATTCCTACTGAGATGGGATTTATCATTCAATTTGGACATATATCTAGTAAATGTTGACTCTTAGTATAGCCAAATAAAAATTAAACAAAATAGATGGCTACTGCAGGAGTTTTTTTGTTTGTTTGTTTTGTTTTTCCAGAAATACACTAGTTTACTAAAGATTTGCACTAGGAAAAGTATGCATTTGGAATTAATCAAAGTTAGAGTCCAGTCCGGAATCTACAATTAACAAACTGTTATTTTATTTCTCTAATCTTGAACTTCCCAGTCTGTGAAATAGGGAAGGTCAACTGCCTTCTTCTAAGGACATTTAAGCTTAAAGAACCCATAGTTTGTGTGACTCACCAGCACAGTGCTACTGCATGGTATTCTTTCAGTGAATTGCCTTTCCCTTCTGGGTTATCAAAACCTACATTTTTCTCACTAGCCTACTTTTAAGTGATGTGTATCCCTCTGCCTTATTCCACCTCCAATGAAGAGTTAAGGAAGTAGATAGAAACATGTTGTTAAATGTGCTCTTTTACTTGGCTCAGAAGGATGTAGATTACAAATTAAATTAGTGACTACTTACTGCAACTGCTACTCTATAATGTCTAAAAATCCATTTGAACTATTCACAGTTAGGCAGAGTTTGCTAAACTGTAAGTAACTCCAACAATGGGAAAGACAATCACACTTAGCCCTAAAACACACAAAAATGGAAAACTTTTGAACATGAAAAGATAAAGGATTCAAAGGGATTTCAGGGAAAAAAAATAGTCAACTTTATTAGAATTATTTGAGAACTGGGCTGGAGAAATCACAAAGAACCTGAAAGTCAAAACTGCATGATTTATATACCAGATTTTTTTTTTAAGTTACAGTCAGTCAGGTGCAGTGGCTCATGCCTATAATCTCAACACTTTGGGAATCTGAGGTGGGAGAATTGCTTGAGCCCAGAAGTTTGACACCAGCCTGAGCAATATAGTGAGACCTCATCTCTACCAAAGAAAAAAAAAGTAACTGGGCATGGTGGCATGCGCCTGTCGTCTCAAATACTCAGAGGCCTAAGGGGGAGGATTGCCTGGGCCTAGGAGTTGGAGCCTGCGGCCAGCCATGATTGTACCACTGCAGTTCAGCCCGGGTGACAGAATGAGACCCTGACTTATAAAAAATTACAGTGTACTATGAGGACCTTAAATTAACTAAGAGGAACTATAGAAATAACACATTGGAAATTTCAGTAATGAAAAGGCATGTGTGTGTTTGTATGCATGTGCACACATGTGTGTGCATACATGTGTATATTATAGAAAGACATGATGCCTGATAAGAGAGTTTAAAAAGTAGACTATTGCCATTTATTCAATTGTCTTTATTACCAGAGAATTATTCCCATCGTGGGATAGTTTATGAGAGTGATTTTAAGTAATATAATACTTTAATGAAAAAAATTAAGATTTGTAATATAACAAATAATATAGTGTTGGTATTACATTTAAATTTGGCTCTTCATAACCAGAAATATTGAGCAATCGTGTATTAATTAGATCATTTTGTCAACAATTGAAAATTTTAAATTCTCTATGTGAAATTAAACATCGGGGCTAAAATAATAATATAGATTCCAGTTATTTTTGTTTGTATCTAGAAACATCTATAATTTTTATTTTTTCTAGAAGCTTGATATTATAATTACTCAATCCATAAGATCTATAAACATTGCTAAAGGACAAACAATATTTAGAATGTTAACAGGAAACATTTTACTCTTTTGTTTTAAAACAATTCCTTTAATATATAATATAATCTGGGATAAGGAAGAGATTGTTATATTAACGGAGAGAGGCGAAAAATGTCATTTGTACATAGCCAAAATATTAGACTTTGTCTTGTAGATTCAGGCTAGGAACACTTTCATTTGAAAAGTTACTCAGTTCTTAACTTGATAATGGATGAGAAAAATAATCCCTTTTTCTCCACCAAAGGTGTGGCGATAAATATTGCTTTATAAAAATAAAGTTTCAACATTCCCAAATTTTCTATCTGACTCCATCTTACAGATGTTGAAAACACAAAAGTCAGGTGACAGCAAAGCTGCAAATACCTGAGAATGAAAGCCTAGCGCCAATAAGTATAAACAGAAATTCTGTTCAGACATGCTGGAGACTTGGGCAGAAACTAACAAAATCTAACTGACTTCAGTAATTTCAGCCATCTACATTTTTCCCGTCTTATATAAACAATTAATGTTTGGTTTTTCCTTTTTAAAGGGATTCATGTAGAGATTTCATCCACCCTCCCTAAGCCTACTTAATATCAAGCTGACACATGGCTTAAATGAACAGAACCTTCAATTTACTGTTTTGTTCTGGAACTTCTATTAGATAGGAGAGAAATCCCTGAATGCTTGCCAAGAAAACTCAGAAAGGACTTTTTTAATGATAAAAAGAAGGTAAACACCAGCGTGTACTCTCAGTTCCACTGAGTCGGGGTCTCACTCTGTTGCCCAGGCTAGAGTGCAGTATATGGTCATGGCTCACTACAGCCTCGACATCATGGGCTCAAGCATTCTTTTGCCTCGCCCTCCAAAGTAGCTGGGACTATGGGTGCACACTACCACACCTGGCTAAATGTTTTTAATTTTTTTGTAGAGACCAGGTCTTGTTATGTTGCCCAGGCTGTTCTCAAACTCCTGGACTCAAGCCGTCCTCCTGCCTTAGCCTCCCAAAGTGCTAGGATTACAGGCATGAACAACCACACCCAGCTATTGTATCATTTTCTTCACAACATTGTAAACCATTTAAAAAGTCAGATTTAAGATGTCAAGAAAGATTTTCACTTTTAAAAGTCTGAGCTGGAAAGGAGAGGAGTTCTTAGGTCTAAAAGGAAAAGTAAGGTTTCATATATCAGTTTCATTTCCCAGGTTGTTTTTGGTAGTGGTGAATTCTTAGGTGTTAGAATAAAATCAGGAAGAGTGTCTCCCCATGGAGATAAGTAGCAAAACAGTGAAAAGATCGCCATAAGCAGAGCCACATTGAAGTGTTAGACATTACTGAAGACCATGACACAGGAGCTAGAAATCTCCAGGTAAGCTGGATCCAACCATTATGATTCCACACACCACAGAGTTGAGGACTGCTTGATGCTACAAATCAATGGTACCATCAGGACCAAAGGGCTTCTCCTCCCTCCCCTATCATTCTTTTTGTTGGTTTCATCTTCAGGATGCTAGCAAATACAACTTGTCCATTCTGGTCATTGCACCGAGATGAAGCCATGGAAGGGGGCAGTAGAACCATTTCTTCCTGGTTTTCTTAAAAGCAACAAAAAGTTTCTCAGCAGGATTCTTCCCCCACCTCTAGTTGATAGCCCCTTGGGTCTCACTGACCAGAACTGGGTCAAACACTGGCTCCTAAACCAGTCACTGTCTGGGAGAATAAGATTTCCATTTCCTTGACTTAATTAGATTAGCCAGTGTCTACATCACTTCTGGAGAGAGCACTTTCCTTTGTATTCTACGGAGAAGAGGTAGATGCAAGAGCAAAATGGAATTTTTGTTCAAAAGGAAAAAGGGAAAAATGGAAACCTGAGGAAATGAAGAGTATCCACTATTATATTCTCCAAGATCAAGAGAATTAAACAGAGCAGACGTGCATGGAATTCTTGGACATAAGAACCATATGCTCCGCAGGTTCGAGACCCACCAGGGCAACTTGACAAGACCTCATCTCTACAATAAATCAAAAAGTTAGCCGGGTGTGGTAGCACACACCTGTAGTTCCAGCTCCTTGGAAGGCTGAGGCGGAAGAATCGCCAGAGCCCAGCAGGTCGAGGCTGCGGTGGCCGGGAGCGGCCACTGCACTCCAGTCTGGGTGACAGTGAGACTCCAATTCAAAAAAAAAAGAACCATATGCTAAGAAGAAGGGGAAATATGTTTCACTTCCAATATTTGGAAAGTAAAAACAAAGTAGAGAATGAAGGAAGATGCTGACCATTGAGTTAAAGTGACACAACACACTGCTGGAATACAACCTGTAGCATAAAAATCTTATAATGATCAACTAAGTAAAACAAATTTTTGCAGAAATATGATAAGCTCCATAACTATTATGCAATATATATAATATGCAATGTATATATAGTACACAATATATATATTGACTGTTATGCAATATATATGTGTATGTGTATTATATATATACACATACACAGATATATAGTCAATGACTAGCTTTCAGAAAAAGGCTCTTCAAAAGCTTTTACTGATAATATTGGCAGAAATCTTTTTAGATATCTGAAATGGCAATAAAAACATTGCTGAGAGAATATATGATAATAATGACTGTGTTGCTTTTTAAATCTTTGCCTCTGGACTAGGTTTCTGTCATCAGTGGGACATATCTTGGTTTGGATTACATGAGTAAGCAGCATGGCGGGGAAGGCGGCATCATTATCAACATGTCGTCTTTAGCAGGTAAGGGCGGTCATAATGTTCACAGTAACATTTTCTTACAAGCCAACTGGACCACAAAAACAATGTTCAAAATGTATGTATTATCAACTCAGGCTTGAAATCTTTGATTTATTTTTGTAGTTCTGCGGAATTTTCTTTCTTTCATTTTTCTTTTCCTTTTTTTTTTCTTTTGAGTTGAAGTCCTACTTTGTCACCCAGGCTAGAGTACAGTGGCACAATCACAGCTCACTGAAGCCTTGACCTTCTGAGCTCAGGAAATCCTTCCACCTCAGTCTCCCAAGTCCCAAGCTGGGACTACAGGTGTACTCCACCACTCCCGGCTAAATTTTTTATTTATTTATAGAGACAAGGTCTTGCTATGCTGCCCAGGCTGGTCTTAAACTCTGGGCTCAAGCAATCCTCCTGCCTTGGCCTCCCAAAACAATGGGTTACTGTACCCAGACTGTTTCGTGATGTTTTTTTGTTTTTTTTTCTTGAGTTGGAGTCTCATTCTGTCGCCTAGGCTGGAGTGCAGTGGCACACTCATGGCCACCCCAGCGTCAACCTGCTGGGCTCCAGTGGAAGCCTCATCTTTCCAAGTAGCTGGAACTACAGGCATACACTATTGTGCCCGACTAATTTTTTATTTATTGTAGAGACGAGGTCTAGCCAAGTTGCCTGGCTGATCTCAAACCTGAACCATTGAGCCTTGCCCGTGAAGTTTTCTAGTGCATAATATCAAAATTATGAAGCATATGGTTATTTCTATTATTTTCACTTGTGACTTTTTAAGTTATTTTAAGTTATTCTACTGCAGTACTATTTTAAAAAACACTTGCATATATTTTCCCAGAATTATTATTTTTCAGAGTTTGCATGTGAAAGCATCTCTGACAAAGTCAACAGTAGTAAAGTGAAGTTTGGGTATCTGCTCTTCTGCGTGATTTTTAGTAAGAGAGAACGATTTTAAAATATGGCATAGATAGTAGCCAAGATGTGCTGAATCAACAAGTAAATCAAATATGCCGTGGTTTACATACATCAGTGCAGGGCAAGGGCTCCTCTATGCAGTCATCTGAAACCCTGGCAGGCAGAGCCTCTGCTTGAAGTCTTCAGCATGGAGCTTTCTTGGTTACTCTGGAACTGTTGGATTCTTTGTCTCCAGCAGAAAGAGAAAAAGAACACGGAGGAGGCATGGCTTCTCTTTTAAGACCCCAGCTTAGGAATGACAGACTTCTTTTTTGCTGACATTGAAGTAGACCTTGGCCTCACAGGGCACCTCGCAACAGAGAGTCTGGACATGTAGTCCAGTTGTGCACCTAAGGGGAGGAAGGGTCTCACCGGACAACTCGCTATCTTTGCCACACCATGCAATCCTAAGCCATGATTTATTCAGAGCATTATGGTTTAATATCAGCTGATGTCTTATCCCTTAGTAGTAGCCATAAACTTCTGACAGGAATTTTTGGAGCAGCTGAGTCAGGGGACTTTACTTCTTTAAACTCCAGGGAAAAAAGCATCAATGGTTCTGGAATAGTTTGAGTGAAATTGTGAGGCTTAAGTTTGATCAATACTCACAACAAGTTTAAACTAAGCATGTCCAGAAATAGAGTTTCTTAAATTATGATTGGTTTCAGTTAGAGTGGCGATTTCAGAGTAGGAATTCACCCCATTCCATCCTCTACCTTCAGCTCCAGTATTTGGGGGGCTGTGTTTGGAAGTGTCTATAGTTGAACCAGCATTTGACTCTCAGCATTCTTCTTTTGTAAAAAAAAAAAAAAAAAAAAAATTGTATTTCTTTTATAGAGACAGGGTCTTGCTATGTTGCCTCAGGTTGGTCTCAAACTCCTGGGCTCAAGCTATCCTCCCTCCTTGGCCTCCTAAAGTGCTAGGATTGTTGCCTAGGCTGATCTCAAACTGCTGGACTCAAGTGATCTTCTTTCCTTGACCTCCCAAAGCATTGGGTTTAGATGTGTGAGCCATCATGCCTGGAATTTTTTATTTCTCTAGGAATCATTGTCACATGGTACTTAAACCCCTGTAAAGTTGTCTCCAGTAGTAATTTATAAATCTCCTAATTTAGAAATTCTCAAAAATAAACTAGCATCTCATTTCTGGGTTGCACAAAGTCAAAATAACATCCCTAAAGCCATTAAAAAGCTAAGTCTATAAAATTTTCAGGGCGATCTGGTTATTTTTCCTCATATGACATCTCCTTATAAATTATGACATTTCAATTGTAAAGATACGTTAAAAAGGTGAGCACATGGGCAATATTTGAAAAAACGTGTGTTCCAGAGAGGGCCAAATTTTAGATTCTGGGAGGCTGAAATTCTAAAGGCAAATTGGCATGGATAAATCTACACTTTTTGAAATAATATATAAGGAAATATAAGTAAATGGAGAATTAATAAGAGATACTTCCTATTTTCTTAAATGTTTAAATATAAAACACCTGAGACTGATATTAAGAGGTCATTCTGTGGATTCTGTCAAGAAAGCTAAGAGCTGGCAAAGCTTGGAGAACCATGAGCACTGTACAAGGAGTTCACGTCCTTGATGTCACTGGAAGCACTGACGTCACTTTCGGGAAAGCTGGAAAACCTCATGGTCAGATCAATGTAGAACTTTCTGGGAGAGATTCTATACCATATGAGAAGGCCTACGTGCCCAGAGAGTATGAGTAAAGAAATGCAGTGGAGTACTACTGCCTTTTGTCCAATTAAACTGTTTAAATAAGCCAGGTTGGGTGGCTCATGCCTGTAACTGTAATCCCAGTTACTCCGGAGGCTGAGGCTAGAGCTCACTTGAGCCCAAGAGTTCAAGACCAGCCTTGACAACAAGACCCTGGCTAAAAATAAATAAGTAAATATAGAAAATTAACATTTATTGAGCACTTACTGTTTACGTGGTACCATCGAAACACTGTGTCTGCATTATGCCGTTTAATGCTCAAAACAACCCTCTGTGGTAGGTTCTTTTCTTTTTTTCTATTATAAAGATGTGGAGTACAATCCAGGGTTAGGTAAACAAAAGTTGATTATGCAGGTACCTTTGTTGATAAGGTATCCCCCTCCCTCCCCTGGCAGTTTCCCTCAACTGCCAATCCCATTCCCCCTACCCTGACAGTTTCCCACTACTGCCAATCCCTTTCTTATAGTATTATGATAATTGTTCAAGGTCCGCTTATGAGTGAGAACATATGGTACTCTGTTCTTTGTCTCTGTGATAGATCACTGAGTATGATTGACTCCAAATCCATCCTAGTTGCTGTGAAGTCCATATGTTTGTCTTTCCTTATGGCTGCATAATATTCCATTGTGTATATATACCACATTTTTTTTTATCCAGTCCAGTTTAAATGGGCAGCATGGTTGATTCCATGTTTATGCTATTATGAATAGAGCTGACACAAACATACGTGTGCAGGTATCTTTTTTGTAGAATGATTTGAGTTCCTCTGGGTATAGTTCTAATAGGGGAATTGCTGGGTCATATGGAAGGTCAATTTATAGTTCTTTCAGAAATCGCCACACTGTCTTCCAAAGAAGTTGCCCTAGTTTGCATTCCCACCAGCAGTGTAGAGAAGAGTTCTTTTTTCTCTGCATCCTCGACAGCATCTGTTGTTTGTTTTATTAATGATGGTCATTCTTACTGGGGTTTGGTGGTATTTCAATGTGGTTTTGATTTGCATTTCTCTGATGATGAGTGAGGTTGGGCAGTTTTTCATGTGTCTGTTGGCTGCCTGTATATCTTCTTTTGAGAAGTCTATTCATGTCTTTTACCCACTTTTTAATGGGGCTGTTTGTTTTTTTCCTTTC
>CAUYQG010092002.1:0-11000 GCA_963574415.1 Tarsius wallacei
CTATAGCACTTTCTACACTTCCTAATTAATTAATTCATCCACCTAGTTCTTCTATTATCCAATCAATATGTATTTAAAAAGTAAATATGCCAGGCACTGAGGGGGCATACAAGTGCATGTGATACCATCCTTACCATCAAGGAGCTTGTAGACTTGTTGGGGAGATGGATAAGTATTCAAATGAGTCTAGTACAATTTGACAAGGACTTTAATAGGGTTGGGCATATATTATGTTGAACCATATGTAAAACTGTGACTAATAACCTAAGTAAGTTAGGGGAACCCTCTGAGAAAGGGAAATATTTGATTTGACACTAGGGATTCATAGGAATTTGACAGAGTATTCTGGATAGAGAAGAACCTTGCAAGTTCCCAGATTCATGAGGTGTTGGGTACAAGGCTGTAGGTTATGATACAGAAAAACAGTGAAGAGAGATAATGCTGGCAGAGGTAGGTTGAGGAGGACCTAAGAAGGAACTGGTAGGTAGCCACTTGAGTCACAGTTCATGCTGTACACCAAGCCATCCAAGGTCATTCTTGCCTGTTTTTAGTGATAACATCTCTTGATGCAACTGTAATTTCCCTACCTGTGGCCTCAGATATGGGTCCTACCAGAGAGTTTCAGGTCAATGCAAGTTCCTTTCTACCTGCCTCTTCTGTCTGCATGTATTAATGTTATATTTAAGATACGGTAGCTAATAGATTAAAAGTTAGGACTCTTTTCAGACCACAGCCTCCATGTCTGGCCACAAGGCAGCTTTGCTCTGTTTCCTGAGTACTCTATCCTGAGGAAGTTTGTTCATAACCCAGGAATGATACCAGAGCTAGAAAAGGCAGCTGACTTGCCTGGCGGCCCCATGACTATAGCAATGGAGCAGAGCAAAGAATGGCATCAGTGATGAGGCCAGGAAACATCTTGCACCCAGCTTCTCAGAGACTGTGCGCTGGGCAGACGGGCTTAGCAGGGACCCCAGCTCTGTGTCCAGGTCTCCTGTTTGATCACACTGGATTTGCTGAGGCTTCCTTCACTATCTGCCAGTACAGGTAGGTGGACCTGGGAAGGGTGCTAGATGAGCAACTCTCCAAGCCCTGGTGGAGGGTTAGACTACCCTGGACTTCCTGCTGGCCCTCCATGGGGGCCTCATTTCCAAATCATATTTATCTTTTTGAGAAGTAGGGAGTGATTATCTTTTAGATATTTATAGGCAAGCAGTCTGGGAAAATAGAAACCAAAATTCTAATTCCAGTTTTTCTACTGAGAGGTTGTATGATCCAGGAAAACAACTAAACCTTTCTAGGTTTCTTTTCTATAGTTGCAAAATGAAACAGTTAGAATGAATGATTCATTCATTCAGGAAACAGAAAAACAATGTGCTCATGAAACAACAATTAAATATTGCTCTATGTAGGTCCCAGAGCAAGGCAGGGATACTGGCATTCATGCAAATATTAACAGAGAAATTTGTGCTTTTCTTGTATTTATTCATCTGCTCACAATTCACTTCACTGTAAAGGAAAACTCTTCATGTGTAGAAGACAAGCAGTTCTCAACCAAGCGTTATAATCACTTGAGGAAAACACACAGGCACACACACACACACACACACACACACACACACACACACACCTGGGCGCTACCAAAAATCAATGACTGAAGAATCGCTGTGGAAAGATCCTGGGAATCAGCCCTTTATAAAATTGTCCTGGTGATTCTAAAATGCATGTAGGATTAAGAACTACTGCACTAGATCTGAGCTTCTTGAACTGTAACAGGCAAGTGCACCAACTGGAGAGCTCATTAAAACACGCATTTCTTATTTCTGACAAGCTCTCAGCTGCTGCTGGTTTGGAGACCCCGCTTTGATTATCATTCCACTGCACTGAGCTATATAGTATATGCAGGTGAATAGGACGCAATCACCATTGAATAGTCCACAGGCTGATGGGAGACACAAACAGAGATCATTGTTGCAACATATTAAACTAAAGGCCACAGAGTCTCTGATTTAAGTATCATGGACAAAGAACTATGAGAACCAACAGGAAGGGTTGCCCAAATGGTGAGGAGTGACCAAAGGCTGCCCACAGGAGGCCATGACTCAGCTTCATCCTATGGGATAAGTTGGACAAAATTTCTATTATCCAAAGGGATGATAGGAAGGGGGTACAGGAAAGTTTTGCTAGAACTGTGCTATCCAAGATAGTAGTCATTTAGTTATTTGTGGTTATTGAGTCCTGGGAATGTGCTGTCCGTATTGAAGTGTGCCAAGTTATGAAGACTTACTTTGAATAAAATATTGAAAAATTGCTCCTTAATAATTATTATACTGATGACATGATGAAATGATAATATTTTAGGATATACTGGGCTAAATAAAACATATTACATGAATTTCACTTTTTTATTTACTTTTTTTTTTTAGAAAGCAGGTTTTATTGAGAGGAAAAGCTCCCACAGTGGGAGGGGACCTGAAGGGGTTGCCCTTCTATTTATTTTTTAAATATACCTACTGAAAAATGTAAAAGGTCATTTGTGGCTCACGTTGTTTGTCTGTTGAACAGTGTTGCTCTAGGCTGAAGGAGCCCTGGAGAAGCAGCACAGAGTGTAGAGCATGGCCTTTCAGTAGCATGATATGTCATTGACAATCCTGTCTCTAAACCTGGCTCTGACACTCTGGAGCAAACCCAGCATAAACTGGTTCCTTTTTTGTTTATATACCAGAATCTTCACTTTGGCCTAATCCTGGTCTACCTCTATGGGAGTCAGACTTCCTGTTGAAACTTAAAGCATTGAGTTATCCCTTGTCCTTGCAAGATTTAAAAAGGGCACAGTCAGCCAGTTTAGTTAACAGTGTGAATCCTATTTCTGCCTTAAGATTCAGGATTCAAATTACATTTTCTCCTATTCTTCTCTGGAATTCATTTTTCTATGAACGTCTGCTGTCTCTTTCTCCCTCTCTTTTTCCCTGACACACATGAACAGTCACAAACAGACAGACACACACACACCCTTCATTTAAGTGGTAATTAATTATTAATAGAAAGAGCATTAACTTAGTGACATTACCAGTTGAGTTGTAGAATTCACTCTGACATTTTAGACCTTGGACAAATTTCTTAGCCTTTCTGTGATCCCTAATCTAATACTTTATCTATTTGAAAATACTAACAATTATCAGAAGTACTTTTATAATTTATTTTTTAATCAGATTGATAATTGAAAACCTTATTGTAGAGTAAAGTTGACAAGGCAGTTTTCAGTTC
The DNA here is from genome assembly GCA_963574415.1 of Tarsius wallacei. Classification (NCBI taxonomy): domain Eukaryota; kingdom Metazoa; phylum Chordata; class Mammalia; order Primates; family Tarsiidae; genus Tarsius; species Tarsius wallacei. Next base: position 3,265 of record CAUYQG010092002.1, read on the forward strand.
AATGACCAAAAGAGTAACAATAACAACTACCCATAAGTGACAAGGGTGACTTTGTGAAGCAGTGAGCGCTCTTGCGTTGGAAGTTCTCAAACAGAAGCCAGATAGATGCCTCACAGGGGCATTGTGATCAGTGAATTTGGACATGGGTAAAATGCTTGAAACAGCCAGACATTCTGGAAATTCCTAGAATCAAAACCCATAGCACATATGCCATCATTCCTTGTCCTCATACCATCATCAATCTTCATTACTCAATCACTACACTTCCTCCTACGTCAAGATATAGCCTCACACTTCTTAATGGTACATTCCAGGCAGACATATTAATTGAGTGGGCTTGGCACATTAGCTGAAACTATTAGCTTTGCTGACTAAACCCTAGGCTTTAGACATATAGATTATAGGCTCATAAAGGACCTTGGATTATTGCTTAATTCAGTAATTTTCAACTTGTGTTAACTCAGAGCTCTAGCAGCTCTCCAAGAAATCAGAGACCAAGATGAGGGCAAATTGACGGCTAAGGCAGTGGGACATTCTGTTTAGGCACACTAAAGCAACTTTATATGTTGGGATGTAGGATCTCCTTCGATAACAAGATGTCATAATTTTTTAAAAATTAGAACATATAAGAGATTTGCAAATTGTATTACATTCCAAAAAGCACCAAAATTGTATAACAACTTGCCCAAAGTCACTTGGACAGCTGGTGACAGGGACTTACCCACAATGTGGGTTTTAGTTTGATTCTTGGCCTGATATTCCCTCTGTGTTTCAAATACATAATGGTTAGAATTACAGATTCTGGTGTCGAACAGCCTGGGTTCAAATTGCAGCTCTGTCACTTCCTAGAATTGTGGAATTTACGCAAATTACTTAATCATTTTGTGACTCAGTTTCCTCTTCCGTACAGAGGGATGATAATAATTGAAACTCCTTGGGCTTTTATAAGAATTAAGTCAATTAATATATTGTTTCTAGAACACCAGCCAACACAAAGTAAGCATTCAAAAATGCTACCACTGTCATCATCACCATTATAGTCACAATCTCATCATCATCTTCACCATACATTCAACATATTTGGGGTCAGCTTATTTGGCAAGTGGAGTGGAAAGAGCCCTGAACGAGTGTCAGGACAGCTAAGTTATTCAACATCACAATAATTTTGAAGTGTCTGTAACTGACAGATTGCCTCCTGTGTTGTTAAGAAGGCAGAGAATGGTGGAATTATCTGATGGGAGACTAGAAATTTCACAAAAATCCTAAATTCATAAGTCCAGGAGAAGAAATGGAAGCTACCTTTTTTGTTTGTTGTTTTTGTGTTTCAAGGGGCATCTTAGGCACTTTCAGCAATATAAATACCTTTATTTGCCTATGTCTGCAAATAGGTTAGCTGCACTCCCCAGTCAAGAAAAAGGAAGTTTATGGAAGCTAAATAACTCTTCAGAGTTACCTTGAATCTGCTTGTTTTTACTTATTTTTATTTGAGAGTTAATATTATTTAAAATAAAAAGCTCCTGGGTATTTTTCTGAGAGAAGGTCTGAAGAGCTGAATTTGCTTTTTGTTCACAATTTTAATTTGCTTTTTCAGTTTCTGACAATAGGTATATTACCCAAAGGGATGGAGGTTGAGTGAATCACAGAAAGTTTAATTCTCTGAGGTGGCAAGAGGCATGATGTCTAGGAAGTTTGAATATTTAGTAGTCTCAAAAGCAAAACATAATCACATGTCACCATATAATTAAACCTAATAAAAATGTGTAGGCTTCTAATGGAGTTCAATTTAGTTTAGCTAGCATTTACCGAGGCTTTACAAAGTGAACCCTAGGAGAGAAAAAGATAACTGAAAGTTTATTCCCTCCAATAAAGAGGTAATTTTGGGGAAAAGATTTAGCAGAACCCAAGCTGGACTTAATAGTGAAATTTGTTGATGTAGATGAGAAGCTTGCCTTGCTGAATAGAGGAAGTCAGAGACTACCTTCCCAACCCCTATGCAGAAATGCAGCCTCTTGGGAGGAAAAGAAGACTTAGGATTTCGAATTGTTTCAGTTTCTCTGTCCATGTTCTCCAGCTCTCTTAGCATCCTCCACCCAGCATGGATCTCAAGGCACAGTCATTTGTGAATATCCTGTCTCTGTCATTGGCCTGGGAATCTCCTGAGGGCAAGATGTGTCTTATGTTCTCTGCTTCCTAGGACCTTAGGGAGTATCTACAACCTGCAGCTTCTCTGTACACCTCCATCCAATAAAAAAAGAATGAATCAGTCTCTGTAATGTGGCTCGTCTCACCATATGTAATCCTTGGTCTCACATTTGTAGAGTGAGAAGGCACAGAGACTGGCTCCACTGGGAAAATGTTATCACTCTCCCTAAAGATCCTGCTAGCAATAGAGCTAGTTTGAAGTAAGGTTACAAATTTCCAAAGTTATGAAACAGAATTCTCTCCCTATTAGAGGTGGAGGGTATAAAGCCTTTGACTTTTAGTTTTTGTAACTAAAGCAGCGACTGCGCCGACTCTTAGAAATACATTTGAAAGACATTGCACTCTTAGAAACACACTAATCACGAGGATTAACCATTTAGGAAATTACTCTCTAGTTTTTCCATAACGATGTCAAAATGAGATCTTCATGCTATTTGGTCTTTCTAGTTTTTCATGTGAGGATGTTTTGAAAAAATGGACAGAAAAATAGAAGTCCAAGAATAAGTATTAATCAACATCAATCCATTAACTTATAATTATCTAGTGTTTTTCTTGAACTTTGCCTACAGAAAGGTCCATGTACCATTTGCACTTCCTCTTTCCTTCTCACATAACACTCTTCCCCATCCAGGCTCAACTGAAGGGCTGCATCCTCATTGAAGTTCTCCTTGATTTTTCCATCTCAGAGTTGTTTGTTTTGTTTTGCCTAGGTACCCATAGCACTTTTAAAAAAGTAAACAGTGATATAAATTCAGAATATGACTTTACTATAGGACCTGGAAAAGCATGGTCACAATAAAACAGAACATTACCTATTATAAATTGTATGAGAGATGCTAAGAATTAAATGCCTTTCCTTCTCTCTTCATAATAAAAAAGTTAACATTTATTGATCTTTGAAAATGTATCCTCAATGTGCTGAACATTTTTTGTGCATAATCTTATTTCATCCTGATGACATTCCTCAGAGGCACATACTAATTTGTCTATGCCTTACAAATGAAAAACTATACTCCTCCCTGGTCAATGCCAATCTGCACATGGTAAGTTCAGGATTAGAACTCAGCACTTTCTAGCTTTAGTGGTCTTGCTCTCAAAACCTCAAAACCTTTGAGTACACTCAATAGATCTGGACCACTTCCATTTTATCTGGCATCTATTGCTATTTAAAAAATACGCACATTAATTTATAATTAATAGAAGCCTATTTTGGAATTTTTAGTTATGTCAGAAATACCTTTGTGAGTTTCATCATAAAATCTCTACATTGGCCTCATTTGGAGGTCATGTCCAAAGTTTGAATTTGACACTTTTTTCCAAATGTAAGGTTTGGGCCAAATTGTATAACTTGCTCACCCTTGATATCCACAGTTCTCCCATGACCCTTAATAGGTTCTGCTTGGCTGTCAGGCCTCCTGATAATTTTGTTTCTCAGCATCCACACCCCTTACCCCTGACTTTGGATTTTCATCAGACAAAAGACACTGTGGCACTTACATCTTTATGTTTTGGTGGGGGGAAAGCACCCAGACTTCCAAAATGTAAGTCCAGCTAAAGACTGCAAGGCCCCCAAATTTTAAGTGATTTTCAAACACTCATTTTAGTGCTAGCTTCCTATTAACTTGGACCCTCTGTTCCATGCTGGGCAGTGACAAGCAAGAGAAGGTCAAGAAGTAGGTCGAATTTGGCACAACCTTGTACCTGCCACAGGCCAAGGTTTAAGTAGGCTTTGATTTTGTTTGGGGTGGCCTTGAATACAATTCATTGTTTTTTTCCAAAATGTCCAAATGAGAGAGTGAATATAGATAACCAGGAGAAAATGAGCCAGTGTGTGGGGATAAGCAGGTATTCCCCCTGTGTACACCTTTGATTACTGGTGCAAGGAACTTTCTGAGACTGTGGCTGGTAAGAAGGAAGCAGATTGTCATGTCAACACCTGTGGTTTCTTTACATGTACTTACTGCAACTTTCCACTGTGTTTTGGTGCTTTATTCTAGAAGTATATTACTAAGACTGTGTGGGTCCAAGAATGTTCCTGATGGGCAGGCAATGTGCTCCAAAGCACAGCCTAGGCTCCCTGCCTTCCCCTCTTGCCTCAGACAGAAGTGGAAAGTCAGGCTCCTCTTGGTTTTCTCTGTGAGCAAACACGAAGAAGATGGGACCTGAAGGCTATACTAAAGTAATGCTGGACAAGCTGGGCTTGCTACAGGGTCAGAGAATGGGGATAAGAAGGTCTGTCTCTTTCCTGGAGAGGTAGGTCGAGACCAAATTTATAGAGCAGAGATAAGAAATGAGTGGCTCACAGACACATGAAAAAATGTTCAGGCTTACTAATCATAAAGGAGATGCAAATTAAAACTACACTGAGATAGCACCTAACTCCAGTCAGAATGGCCATCATCGATAACTCAAAAAATAACAGATGCTGGAGAAGATGTGGTGAAAAGGGAACACTTTTATACTCTTGGTGGGAATGTAAACTAGTACAGCCTCTGTGGAAATCAGTGTGGCAATTCCTACAACTCCTAAAAATTGACCTTCCATATGATTCTGCATTCTCCCTACTGGGACTACACCCGGAAGAACTCAGATCACTCTATAAAAAAGATACCTGCACACGTATGTTTATCGCAGCATTGTTCACAATAGCAAGAACATGGAACCAACCATGCTGCCCATCAAAAGAGGACTGGATAAAAAAATGTGGCACATATACACAATGTAATATTACACAGCCATAAAGAAGAACAAAATCATGAACTTCGCAGCAACGTGGATGGAATTAGAGCTTATAATATTGAGTGATCTCTCACAGAAACAAAGAGATGAGTAACACATGTTCTCACTCATAAATGGACCTTGAACAACTACCATATTACTGTAGGAAAGGGATTTAAAGTAGCGGGAAACTGCGGGGAGGGGAGTAGGGGGGATAGCTGGGATTGACGGTATTCGATATCCACCTGGGGAAGGGGCCGCACGCCTCATCAACAAGGGTACCTGCACAATGAACATTTGTATACCTAACCCTGAATTGTACCTTACATCTTTAAAATAAAATAAAATAATTGAAAGAAAAAAGAAAACTACAGAGTTTCACTTTCTGAAAATCTAATATTATCTTAGTAAAAGTAAACCAATATTAAATATAATGTATTAATAATTTTATTAAATGGTATTAGCTATTTAGAAGTTTATGAGTAGAACAATTACTCAAGATTTTTAAATATGATCTGATGATCACTGCAAACATTGCTAAAAAGTTGATAAAGTAGAAATACAAAGAGTTGATAATGTTGATTTTACTAGCATGTAATACCTATATCTATGGAAAGTCTATAATACAATCTGTTGGTTTGTTTTGGTTTTTATTTTTCTCTTGTTTTGTATTTAATATACTGTGCTGTTGTTCACTGGCATCATGAAAAACAGGAGAACTAAAGAGACTATTCTGATGGGTCGATAGCAACAAACTGTGATCATTTGCACTAAGAGTGCAAAGATGACAGATGACAAACCATCCAGTTTTAACTCAATCTTGTTTAAGGATTATAAATTGTGTATTTTTATGGCATCAAGGCATTCATCTCTTTAGCTTATTTGAACAAATCGATGAACAATGGATTACCTTTAAAGTGTTAACGGTCCTTGACTTGTCCCCGATTTTGACTTTTCTTTCACATCCACAAGTAGCTTCATAATCTCAAGATACAAGGCTGAGTCTTCCTAATATTTAAGAAAAGTCAATATATGTGAAATAATTTAGTAGCCATTTGAAGTAGTAGTACTAAGAACTAACATGTATATTGTATTAACTATTTACAGGGAAAATTAAAGATTTCTTTCTTATTTAAATATGACCTCTAGACAGTAATTTTAGCATAACATTTTGATCACATGGGGCTTTAGAGCTCCAAAGTCATTTAACTATTTCATTTCTAAAAAGGTTCTTCTATAGCAAGTCCTCCTCCTTATGTTGTCAGCCTGTAAGTCGACCTGTTTCCTCTTCTTCCATTTCTGAGCACCTGGGTCTCTGTTAAGAATGAAGTGAGAGAACTGGTGAGTAAGCAGAGCTTCTTCCATTAGAACATTCCTAGTCTAGTTGGGGAAAAAAAAGTCATGTAAAAATAATTGAAATGCATTTATTTAATAAACATGTAAGTATTCTTATGTTTCAGGCAACCTTGTGGTGGGAAATGTATAGGAATGAGCATGAAAAGCAATTTTGCTGTCCGCAAGAATCTTACATCCTAGAAAAAAGAACCATGAAATATAGGAGCAAGTAAATTGAAAATAAAAACATTTCAGAAAGTGATATATGTTAGCAATAAATTAACACGGTCATAGTGACTGAGTTGTTCTGGGAAGGCCACCTATTGTTCCCTCTGCCCGTCTACCTTGAGTGGGAACAGAGAACTCTAATACCAGACTGGATAGAAGTGAGCCATAAACACCTAAAAAGGGCACTATAGACAGAGATAAATGCAAATGTGAAGATGGTAAATGTGAAAGAACATGAAAAAAATTGTAGATAATAACAGAGATTGGCAGTTCAAGGTAGAAAAGAATATGGTCAGTACAGCTGTGAGGTTGTGAAGGAAGCTGGAGAACAATAAAAGCCTTCTTCAACAAGGCAAAGGCCTGGTTGGTAGTCATGTGTTGACCATTGTAAGGAATCTGAAATGTATTCTGACTGTAATGGGAAACACTGCATAGTTTTTAAACAGAAGCAGGAGGTAACATGATCTATATTTTTAGATGATCTTCTGTTGAATTGTAGCTTTAAAGGAGACTTAAGAGGAAACAGGGAGACAATATGCAAAGATATTGAAGGAGCTAATCAAGAAATGATGGTGATATAGACTCAGGAATTAGCAGGAAGCATGAAGAACGGTGAATAGATATCAGATATATTTTGCTGATAGAGCCAAGAAAACATGCTGAGAGTAAAGAATATTTTCCTAGAATTTTTTTTCCTCTTAAGCAACTTGGTGGAATGAAAGTTTCCCTTCCTGGTTTATGAAAACATTGTGAAGATTAAGTTGAGAATGTGGAAAATTAGAAACTTCTGGCTTGGTCAAGTTAGCAGAGAGGCCCATCTTACATGGTTATCATAGGTGCTAAGTTGGCAGCTGGATACAATATAAGTATAGATATAGTGGAGACATAAGATGTGTGCACCTACACACACCATAGTCTTTAAAATGCACATGGTATTAACTCAGAGTTACAAGATATAATGTAGGATTACATATCTAGACCTTGGAGAAAAAAATAATTTTCCAGGTGTATTAGAAAAAGGAGGAGCCGGGTTCGGTGGCTCAGCCTGTAATCCCGCGCCTTTGAGAGACTGAGGTGAGTGGATTGCCTGAGCCCACGGGTTCGAGACCCGCCTGGGCAAGCAAGACCTCATCTCTACAATAAATCAAAAAATTAGCCGGGCGTGGTAGCGCGTGCCTGTAGTTCCAGCTACTTGGAAGGCTGAGGCGGAAGATCGCCGGAGCCCAGCAGGTCGAAGCTGCGGTGGCCGGCAG
>CAUYQG010092004.1:0-40221 GCA_963574415.1 Tarsius wallacei
TGGTGGTGGATATCTATCTGAGGATGGGGAGACACCTCTTATCAACAAGGGTACATGAACGAAATATTTTTGTATGCCTAACCCCTAACTGTACCCCACAATAACATAATAAAATAAAATAATATAAAAAAAAAAAAAAAACTACTGTTTTTCTCAAACCTTAGTTTATTGAACGATGTCATTATCCCTGAGGAAGCTGAGAATATAACATAAGCTGTCTCTTTGCTTCTCAAAGAATCTCATCGAAATTACTGACATTTGCAGCATATGGAGGACATAAATGATTTACCTAGGTAAGCAAAAATCCAAAGGTTCATCTGGATTTTCTATTTTTCTTTGTAATATTTAGTTTCCAGAAACCTGACTTACATGGTTGCCATGGAAATGAGTAAATAGATGAATCATAAATGTTTTTAGAAGAGTGCTGCATAAATGTAAGAAAGAGTTATCCTTACTAATACTTATTGAAAAATATTGGTAAATTTCATGGTACAGAAAATTCTATAGAAAAAAAGAAAAGTTGATTATTTTCGTTTTTATACACAGTATTTTATATAAATGATGTGAAAAACATATTGTCTCAATGAATCCAAAAATACAGGAAGAATAGTTCTATAATCTGATTTCTCATTTTATATAAGTGCATATATCATAAATCATAAGCTCTTCAAACCAATATAACAGCAATTCACTTATACACGTGTATAGGTTCTCGACTAGTCTCAGTCTCATAAAGCATTTCCTCTTTACTTTCAAGTTTAGCACACAGATCTTTTTTTTTTTTAAGCCCAGTTCTTTCTTCAAAATCTTCTGACATCTTTGTGAGAAGAAACAAGTGTAGATCTGCAACCCCAATAAGGCAACTGTAATGGGGAACAAGGTATTAACAGTTTTTAAAGTATTGCATGAAATCCTTACTGACCATCATTTAGAACAATGAAAAAAATCCACGTGATATAGTCAGATTCCCCAGGTTTGAAAATGAACAACCAAATGGCAACTGCTTTCAACTTTCTATGATATATTTTAATTACTCTAAAAATACATTTTACATTTACATTCTATAGTATGTTTTAATACCATTTAATAGGCATACTTTTAAATTTTATTATTTTTGTCATATATGTAATTTTTCTCAGTTTAAAAACCTTAAATTGACTTTATTCATAATATATGCAATAACTACAGTCAATTAATGGAATTATTTCCAATCAAAATTAGTGAGATAGTAGCTTATACAGGAACAACTAAACTGTTGCTTTTATGGTTGCTGCCTACTTTGAAGATTGTTACCATATCTGAATGGTGTTTACTGAGCAGGATATGTTTTCATTTTTTTGTTCCAAAGCTAATTTTAAAAGGTCTTTTTTTTTTGTAATTTTAGGGGAAAAAAGGTAAGCTAAGGTGTAACCTAACTACAATTCACAAATTTTCTGGATGTTAGGAGATATTTACCAAAATGCACTTTCCACATATGATGTAAAAGAGTCTAAGATAAAAATTCATAATCAATTTAAACTTTTAAGTCCTGGATGATAAGCTGAAATTCTTAAAGTCCTTGCTACAGAGAAATAAAATTTTTCTTCTGCATTAACTATTTGAGAATTTAACGTCCCAAAGTTATAATGCATTTGAACTTGATGAATCTCATCTATCCACCCAATAACATTATACTATAAGATCGATAAATAATACAAAACACATTTGCCTGTTATGGAAGGTCTAGAAAAGCAATTCTCTTCTAGTGATAGAGAGAAATAGCAGGGGATGAAGGTAATGTTCAAAAGATTGTATGGGGTGTTTGAAGTTACCTGCCATGATAAAATAATCAATAGCTAACTGGAAAGATCTTCATTTGATCATTCATGCCTCATTGCTCATGAGCATTATTAAATATTCTCTTGGTTTCTCAGCAGGTTGCCTTTGAAGTTGCCACATGGAACATTTTTCTGCATGAAGGATTATAATTCACAAAAAAAGTGATACTGACAAGTAGCTACAAGATAAAAAGAGATACAAACTCGTGCATTGCTCATCAGTTGCTCACTGACCTTGGATGACAGGAATATTTTTATCAAAATATACTTGTCTCTTCTTAAGAAGCCAATTTTGCAAATGGTCAACTGCATCCTATTGACTATTTAGTTGCACTGGACGTAGAGAGAACATTTAAATTACAGCTGGTACAGTATTTGTGAGTTATTCATGAAAAGTAAAGAATATTATCTCATTCAAGTATTGTTATCAGTAGTTATGCAAGCCAAAATCACTGTCTTTGGGTATGTCATATTTGAAATAAATTATCAATAAAAACATTTGCTGAATCAAAATAAAAACTCAGAACCACTGTGCCATGAGTGTTGGTGTTTTTCAGAATCTTGAATATGTAGCAAACATGAAGCAGAGCACAATTTTCAGCTCAAAAAGATAAAAAGAGGAATTTTATGCACAACCACAAAGAAGATGTGGCCAAAAGCATTGAAGTGGCTCATGGTTTCAAAAATCCAAGATTCCAGAGAAAATCCTGTAACTTATGAAAGACAATGAACCCTTAGGGAAGAGACAATTTTGACGAGCTTTACATTTTTATGCATGACTGATGCACACATATATATTAATTTGAAAAGATCTCCAACTTCAATTTTTTTATTTTTATTTTTGTAGAGGCAAGATCTCTCTATGTTGCCTAGGCTGGTCTCAAAATCCGGGGCTGAATTAATCTTCCACTTCGGCCTTCCAAAATGCTGGGATTGCAAGGCATGAGCCATTGCACCTGGCCTCCAAAACCAATTATAGGTGTAAAAATGAGATGAATTTGACATGAAGAAGTTAATGACAAGATCCTAAAACAATGCTAAATCTTCATTCCACAATAATGTTTCCATTCAGTCAAAAGGCATTCAGTAAAATTGACTATGGGCTAAAAGTTACAATAGGAGCTGAGAATACAGAAATAGATAAGCCACATCTTATACTCTCAAATCATGGGGAAGCAAGGGACATAAACAGATTGCACTGTTGTGTAACAGAATCCTGCCCTGAAAAAAGTAGTACATGATTCTACCTGCAGGAGCTAAGAAAATGTCCATAGAGAAGGTGATGTTTAATTAAGTCTTGATGAATAAGTAAGCGTTTTCTACATCGAGAAAAATATGAAAAGACTATCTCTGGAAAGAGAATGGTTTGGAAAAGCATTGGATTTTGAAATTCATGGATGATTTGAGAATCATGAAAAAGTCAGTGTTACAGAGTATAGAATGCAAAGGATGATGTGACTAATATAACTGAAGAGGGAATTGTTGCTCTATTTTTTAATCATTTTCAATGGTTACAACAAATAACGGTTGAACACAGCTTCAGTTAGAGAATAGAAAATGTTTTAAGGAAGTTAATTAATAAGCTTTATAACTGATTACATTGGGAAATGGGGGACAAGGCAGAAGTTAAGGATGATACTTGCATAGATTTAAAGTAATAAAACTATTAAAGATAAGAAATAGAAAGGGAAAGAAGTAAATTATAATTTTTGTTTTACATTTCAAATTTGAATTTCAAATTCTTTGGTTTGAGTTACAAATACAGAAGGAGGGGCATTAGGTGCAGGAGATGTTGATGGAATAAATAGCTCTAGATGGTACTTGAAATCTTGGGGGTAAATATTATCACTTAGGGAGAGCAAGAAAAAAAAGGAAGTAAACAAAGGATATAAAGGAATGAAGGAAAATGAGGAAAGGTCAAAATTTGGATGAAATCTGGGACATGTAGATGAGGAGGGGCAGGCAATAAAGTAAAATGATTATTTGAAAGCCAAGAAAATGTCCTCCAAGGAAATAAGCCAGGAGGATTGTCACAAGACTGTAAAAAACTGAATAAATGTCAAAGAAGGAACTAAAACAAGACATTGAATTTAGCAATTGGAAAATAAGCCACTGGACTTTGAAAGAAGACTCGGTGTTACAGAAATACAAATGAGGTTTCCATAGGCTAAAAAGCTGAAGCAAGATGATGATGTGGAAACTATACTACTCTGGAAGTTCTAGAAGGATGGAAGAGAGTAACTAGATAGAACCTAGCTAAAGGCATTAAAGTATGAGTGCATTTTTATTGTTGTTTTATTATTTTTTCATAGAGGATAAAGCAAAGAGGAATACTTCAGTGTGTTTTTAAGTAAAGTGGAAAGAAAGGTAAAAACTAATGCATAAAGCCCTAAATAATTTGTAATAGAGACTTAGTATTAGAAAAAGTCACAAGCACTGCTTACTCTTAGATACGAGAGAAAGATATAAGGATACATTAAAGTTTGGGTATGTTTAGAAACAGGAAGGAAAAAATAAATGCTGTAATGTAATAGCTTCTGTTTTCTTTAGTATGTAAATTTCTCATCTTCTATGAGGTGTATATCAGAAGGGAAGGAGAGTACACATCATACTGCAGCAAAATTGATTTGTTAGTCTGACAATTAGAAGCATGGAGATAAATTCGTTTGGCATTTTGGTTATGAAATCTGTTAAATTCAAAACTATTCACAGTGGCTCATTTGAGGGTTAGCATAAACTTCTGTGGGTAATTTTCTACACTGAACATACCTAACCTCCTCACCACACATATATGCACACATATATGTTTCAAGTGCAGTTTTTATTTGTTTACTCAACAAATCCAAGGTGTCCTGTTGGGAATATAAAATCTCTCAAATCTTAGAAATGTGAATTGGTTGAGACTATCAAAAGCTCATTAGAAACTGTGTTTCATTTGTATAGAGTCATATGATACTTAACATAATGAGAACATTTAGCCAATAATTCCTAGCATAAACAAGAGCTGTTGGTCTGAGATTTGCATCCAAACTTGTCTTTTTCTTAGTTATTGTTCTCTCATCTGTTTATTTGTTGCTGTTGCTGTTCTACCATAAGAAGAAAATCTGGAAAACGAGTATATTCAAACTTATTCCTGCAAAGCAGAATTAACTCACAAATGGGAAAAATGAGCCCAAATATGCAAAAGGACAAAGTAGGTAACTGGATATCTTTCAGGATTCTGTTCTACATTGTCTAGTGGACGCACTGGGGATTATCTGACTATATAAGCTGAACATCTTGGTATGACTTTCTATTGAATATGCTATTTTACATCTCTCTAGTGGCAAAAACTAACTGGATGAAATCTGATAGGAATTTAAATTATTCTTATTCATAATAATGCAAATGAACTTTGTCTGGTAGAGATCCAATTGATTTACACCTTGTAGAATAGATAATAAACATGACATTTTATGTCCTATATGATATTAACTAGTTTTGAATCTATTAACAAATTCATTTCTATAATCCTGCACACATAAACACATACACACACATACACACATGCATATCAGTTCTTCAAATTCTTCTTTGAACTGATTTCATTAATTAATTAATGAGTTAAATAAAATATTCAATGTATTCAATTTACATTTTTTAAAGATTCATTCCAAAAAATAAAAATAAAATCTTCATTAATTTATCTACCAAAATTGATCTTTAGCACAAAGCAGCCAAGCAAACTGGATAACTCCAGTTTAAAAAATGTATGTCCAGTACTTGCCCTCCAAATAAACCTCATTATTGCAATGTCACAACATTAATAAAATAAATTTAAAGTCACAGCCTCCCATTTGTATGGATTCAACACTTGAATATATCATTTTAGCCAAATAAAAATAAAATTAAGTAAAATAAAATTAGAACTGTACATATTTGTATAAGTAATATGCCTCTGGTTTATTGAGAAAGAAATATTGTACAGAATGATTATTAGCTAAAATGTTGAAGAGTATATTCCTAGTCACTGTGGAGCTATTTTTACAATGAACCTGGACTTTGTTTAACAAGTTCCCTTAGGAATTAAGAAACACAAAAATTGAAAAAAAAATGAAGTTGAAAATTTTAGGATAACAACTACATGGAGCAACTTCATGTTTGTGGGTAAATATTTACCACATATAATTAACACCTTAATTTTTCATTTGATGAAATAGAAGAAATTATTTAATCCCTTAATTTTAAATGTAAACTAATATGCATGTACAAAAGCGCTATTTGAAAGTACAAAATTTTAAAAATGTGACCCAATGATTCTTATTTTTAAAAAGTGTATATAGACTGATTTTAATTCATTGGTGCCATAGAAATGGCTTATTTTATGAACTCCCAATTTAGTTCAGAAACAAACATTTTCATGCCTCAGAAAGTGCACTGTGTTGAATACCCATAAATATTGATCTTCTGTAGTTAGTGAATTATATAGACAGACTCACCATCTAGATATTCAGAAAAAGCCATTTGTATAATAATCATATCAACAAGAAGCAAATAAATTAAGCCGCTTTATGATTTGACTCTAAACACATGACTGTGCAGATGGGGTGTTCAGGTTCAGTCTTATAAAGGACAATTCTATGTACAAGAATAATATGCCTCATATTTTTTAACAGTGAGAATTTTGCTTTTACCCATGTTTTAATAATTTACTATAGATTAAATATTTACATTTAAAAATAGTAAGGTTATAATTTGAAATAAAAGCTTATTCCAAAAAATAGCACATAAGGTACCAAATGAGTAAAAAATACATAATTGAATTCATGTACAAATATTTATATATGTGGGTGAAAGTATAAAATAATACTGGAAACAAACCCTCTGAATTGGTGATAATAATATTTTCTGAACCATTTTGTAGTAGATGTCTTATCACCTTCTTCAAAATTTTCTGAGTTTTTTTCACATTTTTGACAGTGAATGAAATTTATTTTAAAAATATATATTTTTCATTTGTCATACACTGTGCTACACATTTTATACCTTCAACATTTTCATCTCCTCTTTTTTCAATTTGGTGTTTCTAAAGCTCAAGAAGAATCATGCTTCCTATTTTTCTCAAAAATGTTTCTATTTTGTAATTGAGTCGAGTTCACTAAATGTGGCTTAAAGGCTTTCAGTTATGTCAGCTTCATTCTTAACACCTTGTCCCTGAATATTACAAATATTTTACATCCTTTTATGTCCACTTTGAGTAAGTCACATGGCATAAATCCTCGGGGTTATAAGACGGAACCCCCTTCTTGTTACAAGAAGGTATACCAGTGACTATCTAGGAGCACATTGCATGAACATTTGTAATCTCAGCATGAAACTATTTATTATCAAGAAATTAAACAGCATATTTCAGTAGTAATTAAACTAAAAGCAAATGGCCTTTTTGTAACAGATATTTCATTTTCTAATTGTTACAGTCCTTCTACGTGACTATAAAATAAACATGCAAAATAAAAATGGCACTTATAACACTTATAAAAGCATTTTTAATGTTCTTGAATAATTGAGAAGTATTAGCTTCATCTAGTGTTTAGGAAAGTCCCATGGAAACGCAATATTATTTCTGAAGTCAAGGGATTTTTGGAAGATGTTGTGTTGAATGAATTTCAGCTTTGTTGACCTCTCAGATCTTACCTGTTCACTTTTGCTAAGTAAGAAACTTACTTATGAGGTCTCAACCCTGACTTCCTCCTGATGGAGACTGATAGTTTCTCTGGATCTAAAGTAAGTTTGGAGAATAGAATCAGAGAGGCCTGAGACAGGAACTAGATTGCTAGAGTTCTGTACAATGAGTTGTGAGTGAAAGTTACATGGACATTTTGAAACCAAAGCATTTACTTGATGGTTTGAGACATTAGGGGAAGCAATTAATGGCAGTAAATACCTGTCTGGGGATGGGGGGACACTTCTTACATACAAGGGTGCCTGAATGAGACATATTTGTGTACCTAACCCTTAAATGTACCCCGCAATATCACAATAAAAAAAATAAAAAATAAATAAAAAGAAAAAATAAATAATTAACAATTACATAAAATTAATGCTAAGTGTAGAAGAGCATTTAAAAAATTTTGAAGCCAGATCTGGTCTGATACCTATGATGAGTACCGACTGCAAGCTTAGTTTCTAGAGACAGTGGGATCCTAGCCTAGCTGGACCTGGAAAGAGCTTATAGTTGTTTTGTACCCAACATATGGGTGCCTGAATAAAACACATGAGAATACATAGATCAATATATTATACCAGCAAGAAGAAGCCTTAGTAAGTCACTAAAAAGTCACATGAAAATAAAAATCAAATTCAACAAAAGCCACCAAATCACTAAAGTTTTATGTTTGATTTTCCAGAAAAAATCAGCCAGTGAATCTTGGTAAGGAGACATAATGCTTATTGAACATATTTTTATTAAACAGGAGCTTGACAAGATTATTTCATTTAAGTTATACTCAAAAGAGTTCTGAGAGTTAAGTCATGGCATACCTATTTAATATAAGGAGACATTAAGGTTCAATGACCCTTAACCTGTCAATGTTCAAGGCTGTGGGGCCTGTTACATGAATGAGCCAAATGAAAGTTGTACTGATTCCAATCCATCAAGTTTCCATCTTCCATAATCTCCTTTGATATATTTTTTCATTCTATTTCATGAAATGCCCATAAAGTATTATGACTGTGACATTACCAATGTCAGTGACTGTGACTTTTTTTTTATTCTCAGAATGTTCAGGACATTTTAAAATTCTCAAATGTATTATCATATAACTTTTGCAAAGTAATTATTTTATTTTAATTTGTGCAATTTTTTCTAAAGAACAGAATTTTTTAAAATATCAAATTTCCCCAAAGTCATCTCTATATAACACAAATTGAAATGGAGACACCAATTGCCTTCTGTTCTAGAAATCTTGAAGTGACTAATCTCAAAAATTAAAAACAGCGTATGTACTTTGGGGGTCTTGACATTTGTAGAATGACCATTGACCTCACTAAAATTCTATAGAAACTTATTACCAACAAAGTACTAGGAACATAATAAGTGCTCAATAAATTCAAAATAGTGATGTTTCAACTGTCTCTGTCCTCTTTGAGATTGAATTGGCTGCTAAGTCTTCAATTTTGCCTTAGCTTTAACTTTAAGGAAATCATTTTGCTTTATACATCTTACTTCTGATTCATGAGCTGGATCAGAACCAAGGATATTGTACTCCCTAAAAACATTAATTTCAATTTTTTAAAAAATCTTGCAAACTTGTTACTTAAAAGAATAATAAAAAAATAAATAAAAGAAAAGCAAGACATTACTAAGATTTCCACTAAAAGAGACCCACCTTGAAAACTCTTGTGATATATTTTAATATGGTCCACTTTGGAGGAGTCAATACAGGCAAAAACAGACAAGGAGAAACTGTAGAAATCAAATTGATTCAAAAGGTTAAAAATCAGATTGAAGATGAAAAAATAAATAAATCCTGTCCTTGTGATATGTCTAATAATATTTATGTATGCAATGTAGCGAGAAAAGTAAATATACACTGTTTTATCAAGCTAAAGAGAAGTGAAGGTTATAATAACTAGCATTAACGTTGATGCCCATATATTTCTCTAAGGCTTTTCATACAAATTGAGATGAGCCACATAATAGAATCAAAGTAAATAAAAGCTTTGCAGTTCCCTGTTGCCTGTGAGACAGGGCAGTTCTGGTGGAGAAAAAGCACTGTGTCTGGAAGATATTCTATTTAAATAATTAAGGACACCTTGTATGAGCAAACTAAGGCCAATTTTACTAATTTTTCTTTCTTTCATTTTTTTTGTTTTCCATTTTTAGTGAATTAAATGTGATTATACCTGCTAGATTCATCCTCCATAAGTATAAACAAGTTTTAATTTTTAAGAACATTATTAAAATACCTATTTCTTCATTACTTATGTCATTATGGGTAACTTATATCTAGCATTAAGTTGTTTTCACTTTGCTAATAGAATAGATTTCCTTAGAAGAAAACATAGGGGGGAAAGTTTCTTGACATTACTCTAGGCAATGCTTTTTTTTTTTTTTTTTAAACCAAAAGCACATTAAACAAAAGGAAATATAGACAAATGGGATTGCATAAAACTAAAAAGCTTCTGCACAGAAAAGGAAACAATTAACAAACTGCAAAATGGAAATGGGACAAAATAAATGCGAACCATATATCTGATAAGACTTTAATAACCAAAATATATAAGAAACTCAAACATCTTAATAGCAAGAAGACATATAACCTAATTTTTAAATGGGACAATAAAAGACATTTAAAATGGCCAAAATATGAAAAAAATGCTCAGCATGACTCATCATCAGAGAAATAAAAATCAAAACCACAATGAGATATCACCTCACACGTGCTAGAATAACTATTATCAAAAAGACAAAAGGTAACAAATATTAGCAAAGACTGGGAAAAAAAGAAACTTTCACACACTGTGATTGAGAATATAAATTGGTATAATCATTAAGAAAAGCAGTTTGGAGGTTCCTCAAAAAACTAATAGAATTATAGTATTACTATAAAATATTACTATATTATAGAACTATAATATACTACTACTGCTGGATACATATCCAAATAAATTAAATCAGTATCTTGAAAAGATACCTCCACTTTCATTTTCATTGTAGCATTATTCACAATAGCCTAGGTAGGGAATCAACCTAAGCTTTCATTGGCAGATACATGAATACATACATGATTTATATAGATAATCTATCAACTATACTTTGATGCACATCTTTAAGAAGCAACTATATATGTATGTATAAATATATATCAGCCTTAAAAAAAAAAAAGAAAATCTTGCCATTTGCAACAATATGGATAAACCTGAAGGACATTACACTGAGTGAAATAAGCCAAGTACAGAAAGACAAATACTACATTATTTCAGTTACACATGCATAAAAATGTCAAACTCATAGAACAGAGAGTACTATGGTGGTTGTCAGATGTTGGAGGGTAGGGGAAATGGAGACATGCTAATCAAAGAGTACAGAGTTTCAGTTAGGCAGATAAATAAATTCCAGAACTCTAATGTACAGCATGGTGACTATAGTAAATAATACTGTATTATATACCTAAAATTTGCTAAAGAGAATGGACCTTAAATGTTCTTACCAAAAAACAAAAACATAACTATGTGAGGTGAGGAATATATTAATTAGTTTCATTGTGGCAGTCATTTTTCAATGCATACACATATCAAAACATCATGTTGTGCACCTTAGATATATGCAATTTTTATTTGCTAATTACAACTCAATAAAGCTAAAATAAAAGAAAATGGATTTCTCCATATGGATACCTTTTCTTAAAGAGTTTAACTATTAAACTATGATGTTCTTGATTATCTGGAATTTACAGAGCACATAATATTTTCAGTGATTAATATATTTCACTTTAGAAATTATAAAACATATTTTAAAAGTATTACAATTCCTCTCAAATGTAGTTCTTTTATGTTTATCATAACTCTGCTTCTGATTTCAAGTCATCTTGTAAGAATTTGACTGGCCCTATAATAACTATTTAATTCAAAACCTGACTTTAATGATTATTTATTTTAGATTGCTTCCGTCCTTGGGACACTTAGTGTCAGGAAATGAGAAATGTATTTAACAAGGACATGATAGGTTACTCACTTGAAACCACAGGATGTGCTGGGTGCAGTAGGGTGCACCCAATCTAGTCTTGCAGAAGAAAGGTCCTGGATTAAGGTAACTTTTAAATTGAGGACCTAACAAAATGAAACCAGAGGAAATGAGGAACATCCTCCAAGCTGAGGAAATGTCATATTCAAGTGCAAAGACGTTTAAGTTGATGACATATTTCAAGAATCAAAAGCAGTTTAATCTGATTGGACAGGAGAGATCAGATGGGAAATTGGTGAGAGCTAAGGCTTGAAGGTTGGGGAGAAATAACATTGTGGGTCATATATCATGCACTTGGACTTTATTATAAAGTGACTAGAAAGCTCTGGAGGTGGTAAAAGTAATAACAAAAAAAAACTGTGATCAAGAAAGTTTTTTGGAAAAATTACTCCAGCAACAATAAGGAGATTGGGTGTTCAGATAAGTAACGTAAAAGGAACAGCAGTATCTACAGGAGAACTAGTTAGGAAGTGGTAGCAACAGTGGGCAGTAGTGAAATATATTATGGAGTAAGAATCAAAGGAGAATTAATAATATGCCGGGGAAACAGTAAAGGCATGATAAAGCAAGATAGACACCAATGGTGACTAGAAGGTGTTATGCCTGTTTATATGCATGTATGTGCATTTTAATAAGCTTAATTTAGGCAAATGAGAAAGCATTTGTATAGTAGAAAATGATTTATATAAATAACAATCTAACAACTTTGATATACATCTTTAAGAAGCAACCATATTTTTTATGTACTTTTATTTTAGTTTCTCTCACATTCATATCTGCATATAATCTTCATATTATAGCTTGACTTATCAATTTTAGATATCATCTGTTAACTTTCTACCATACAGATGCTGGACTCACTCATTATATCACTGCCACTGATACTCTCAATTCCTCCTGCCAATATATCGATAAAAAATTATTTTCTATAATTGACTTGTATATTTGAATAATTCAGTTACACCCTCAGTTTCATAGTCCATCAACTGTAGTGAATCTCTCTGTTGGTATCTCTGTAGATCTGCCCCCCACCAAGTTTCGAATCTTAGAATCTTCTCCTCCCTTCCTTTCAGCTCCTCCTAACTTCAGCTGCCTGGATTCCATATCCTACCTTTCTTCTCTCAATTTCTGTCATCTTATGTCAAACAGAGGCAAGTACCATATATAAAATATACAAGATGGAATATTATGCAGCCATAAAGAAGGACAAAATTATGAACTTTGCAGCAACTTGGATGAATTTAGAGTCTGTAATACTCAGTATTTATTACAGAAACAGAACTAAATACCACATGTTCTTATTTATAAGTGGACCCTGAACAATTATCATAATACTATAAGAAAGGAATTGGCAGTAGTGAGAAACTGCTGGGTGGGGGGAAACACTTCATCAGTAAGGGTTCCTGATCTCAAACCAGGTAAAGTGGGGACCAAAGTGAAACCCAAGCTTTACCTGTACAATGATCATTTGTATACATAACTCCAAATTGTACCCTACATCTTTAAAATAATTTTTTTAAAAAAGAAAATATAGCTTATTTGTTAATGATTAATATGGTCTTCTTCATGAAGGCAACCCATTGACTCCTTCAAGATAATTTCCAATTCTCACCTGTTTGTGTCCCCTGCAGCATGCTGGGTCCCTGATGTCTCTGGAAGGAAGGAAAAAGCAGCTCTAACCTACAGAGTCCAGAGTTGGGGACCACTTCTCCTTCCACACAAGTGGCTGCGCAGGTTGAGAGGCTATTCCCTTGCTACTATCTTCCAGGTGAATAAGGCTGCAATGGAGCCCCCATCTATTTTTGACTTTATGAAAGTTGTAAGATTCAAAATAGAGGCATTTGTGTCACACTCTGGCAAATGGAACTGAGGAAGGTCATGAAGGCAGAGCTCTCACTCATGATTTGCCTGATAACAGGAACTATCACAATAAATTTTTCTAAAGTGCGGCTTACTATATGCCTCACAGAAGGAAAGTTAGCCACATCTACAAAAATATTTGCCAGGCACACTGTCCGGCAAACCCTATCCATGGAAGCAGCCTGCCATGACTTTAAGATTACAAATTTCACCCAGCAACTGCTGCCACTCACCAATCAGAGCTTGTCAGCTCCTGAAAGACTTCTACCTCATCCTGACGTACTTCAAAGTCATGTCCTGCTCTGTGCCTTATTCAAAGCTGAAAGAGTTCCATGTCCTCAGAATGTGGGTCAGATCAATTTCCCAGTTAGAAAATATTGCCTCTGGAATATCACTACTTGTTAGTTGAACAGGATCTGCATTATATGCTAATTGTGTAGGACCTGCAAGATGCAATATTACATCTTTTATTTTGGAGATAATGTTCTGTTACTCCTCTCATTGATGGAATCCTAAAATGTTTACTGATTGTCAAGCCCTTAAATGTATGTAAGGTTTGCCTTCTGTACTGAGGAGTATGTGTTGTCTTATCAAGGCCTCTAACATACTAAGCCTTCATTCAATCTGATGTCATAGATCAATATAATGTGTTGTTGAATGTTCATTTAATCCAGGCTAGACAGACAGTGAAAGAGTTAACATATCCTGGAAGCAAAACTGGAAGTGTATGTTATTCCATGTGAATATTGTTTGTGATACTCTTTTCTCATTAAAACAGAAAAGAACGTATTTATAACATTACTGCTGCATTATCTACCTAATGATACATTAATCCTCTCTAGCAAAGAAACCATATCAGACACAGTAACTATAGTTGGGTCTATCCTTTGTTGTGTTAATAAGGATACAGTCGTCTTACAGTACCCATCTGATTTATAGAACTGAAGCCAAGACCAGACTGGTGAACTAAAGGTGCATGTTTACTCTGGCAATGTTCAGACCCTTTGAAGTAACACTATTTCTTAACTTCGTTCCTTATTTCTTATCTTCTTTCCTTCCTTCAAATCCTTGGTAGATACTCCACTTTTCCATTGGATTTCAATTTTCCATTGAATTTCAACTCCCAATTATAAGATATTGTTTTTGATGAATTCTCTTGGCCAATAGAAGGAGATATGTCAGTGGCTTCCACTTGGCTCTCTCCACCATGGTGTTTCTTGCCTCATAGGTCAAGTATGCAAATGGAGACTGCATATTTGTCACTAAGTATGCTAATTTCAGTATACATTCAGAGAGCTAGGAAATGACTACTGAGTGGGGCCTTATACCCAGTGGATCCGGTATACATTGCAGTCTAGGATTCCATTTATCCTCTGATCTTTAGAGGTCCTCACACAAACAATGACACCATAATGACATTTTAGGATGGTAGGCATCAATGGTAACTGAGACACTGTATAACAGTGTTGAAAATGATTGAACATTCCTGTTTTCACAATTAAAGCTTACCTGCATAAATGTCTGAAGCAGGGCCTACATAATTTGTGAGACTCAGTGCAAAATAAAAATGCATCCACTTATTCGAAAAACAGGGAAAAATAGCTTTCCCTTTCTTTTACCTTCTCTCTTGCTTAACTTGTTATGTATATTTTGCTATTTAATGTGCCTTCCCTCAGGCCAAGGATATTTTTCTAGTGAGTGCATGCCCCCCTCACCCTTGACATTTCTCCGCCCATCCACACTCCTGTGTTGAACCCTTGACAAGGATGCAAGGGTGGCAGCAGTTGCTGAGAAGCGGTGGAGAGTAAACAGTCAAGAACCTGTCCCAGAGAAGGGGAAAGTTGGTGGGAGGCAGGACCATGTTTAAGTTAAATCTTCAAATACTTGGCAGATGCTCCATTTTTCCATTGGATTCAATCTTACAAAACACAAGTTGCTAGATAAAATTATGAAGAATTTCTAGAAGATGACTGCAGAGTAGTAAACCTAGTTCCCTCTCTGAGCACAGAGCTCTGTCCAACGGCACCGCTCTAACTGCTATGAAGCCATCTCTGGCCGTAGTTTTATTTTGAGGAGGACACCAAGAATTATTTTTATGAATATTTTTTATGAATCTTCCTCCCAGAGATCTAAGTTTCCTTTCAGGCAGTAAGTCTGGGCTACAAACTGACTGATTTCTGTTTGTGGTCATCTATCCTTGTGTTGGATAACTACCTATTTGCCCCTGTGAATATAGTGTTCAATTCATCCTCTCCTTAATTATCTGTGGGCCTGGGACCCTGGCTGACAATCCAACTCTGTCACTCATACAATAATTGCATTTATCTAATCTGCACTGATTAAATATCTCCAATGATCTCTGTTATTTTGGGTATCCATTACATATTAACAAATGTATATCAATAATATTAATACTATTAATTAT
Source organism: Tarsius wallacei (assembly GCA_963574415.1). Lineage (NCBI taxonomy): Eukaryota > Metazoa > Chordata > Mammalia > Primates > Tarsiidae > Tarsius > Tarsius wallacei. The sequence continues at coordinate 15,827 of CAUYQG010092004.1, forward strand.
CAAGTATATTATTACTATCATCAAACCTAGTTATGTAATAGTCTCTCCTAGCTTAATGTCCTAGCTTATAGAATTTAGCTACTGCTTTCAAAGTTTTTGTTTTTCCAGAGAACAGATTACCTTCTAGTTTTTGATATCAAAGTAGATTTGTTTACTTAAACTGACCTTAGATATGGAAGTCCTGTGGTAATATTTTTAGGTAGAATTTTCTTTTAAGACTTCCTAACTTCTCTTTTAGGCTGCTCCTTATAAGTTAAACCTAACTTGTACCTTTGAACTTGTACTTGAACCTGTTAGTGATTGTGGTGCATCCTTATCTACATGTTTCATATTGCTGGGTAAATGGTAAATCCTCCCCGTGTCTCGGAAGAACATTATCATTGATGCATCTTCTGGCCTTCTGCAGTGCTTCCAACACCACCATTTTCACACCCTTGGAGCCTTGTACTTCCCTATCTTCCCAAGTGACACAAAAATTCTGGCACTCAAACTTGACTTAGTATGGGCCATTACCTTTTTAATGTTTCTAGGGGCCATCTTACTAGTGAGTTTACTACAACCCCTAGGGCCCTTGAAGCACTCAGGATAATACTTCCGAATCAATTAACTTTTCCCTATCTAAGCACCTAATCCAGCACATTTGATCAGTCACCCTAAGGATCTAGTTTGGTGCATGTTCCTCAGGATTCGGCCAGCAAATCATGATTGGTTATTTTCACCTTCTTGGAGTTTAGTTCCTTCCCTCCCTTATTGGGCCCAATGTGTACCTGGTTTTGTTATCTAGCAACTTAACAAGAAGGGGATAAGAGAGTAGATCCCTAGTGGAACATCTTTTCTGACAGGGGAGAAGCTTTTGAAGTGTCGTCAAGGCAAGAAAGTAGTGTTAATTGGGAGGGATAGGCCATTCATGCAGTCTCAGAGGTTTTAGAGGTATTGGGCAATTCAGAAAGTTTGGAAGCATCTTCTCAAATGGGCCTACTCTCATTTATTTTTCAATTAGGGCCTTGACCTTGGTATAACAGACATCTTTGGGAATTTTTACCTACTTTAGAATGTAGCCACTCTATTAAGTTCTGGGTCTAGTCCTTAGTTTCTTTGCTCTTCCCTGCAGGAACTGAGAACCTCTTTTATAATCTCTGGTTTTCACAGTCAATTTTCAATAGCTCATTAATCCCTGGGGAGTTTTGTCATTTTTATCTAGGTGCCAATGGCACTAAGCAATTGCCTTCCAAACCCTCTGCCTTTATAGTCACTCTTTGCTCATACTTTTCAAAAGCCTGACAAATTGTACCAGCTAGTGCATTTCCATTTACCTGCCTACTATCTCAATTCATCATCAGTTAGAATGTTAACACTTGAACTGTTGTTTTGTGTCAGGAGATATCATCTGAGCTACACACATCACTAGTGACAGGGCAGAAAATGATTCCTCTCCATAATCTTATCGTATCACCCTCTTTCCTGGACCACTCCTAGCACCAGTTAACAGAGGTTGTATTCTCCAGGAGCAGAAGCTAAGATGAAACAGACGTGTAAGACATTTTTGAGGAATCAACACTTGTGGAAAGAAGAGAAAGAAAGAAAGACTGGGCAGAGGATAAATTCTAACTATGTTACTGAACTAAGAAAGTCACAGCTAACTCCATGAGGAATTCTGGGGTATAAATGCCCCATCAGAGGGGTATCCTGTAGTGGGCTAAAATGACTTTAGACTCCTGTCAGCATCAGTCATTGCAATGTGGTCCCCCTTGAGTAAGACAGGCTCTTGGGCAAGATCACTGTCTTTAGCTGAGGCAAACAGCAAGCACTAGAGACTCTGTTGATAGCTGACACAATGCATCCTTTCTTGAAGGAAAATCTGGACAGTGCCTATCTGTGTCCCTTGCACTCCTATACACTCACTCCTTCCTAAAAATGTACCTTGACGCATTTGGAAGTGGGAAGTGACAGAATCACAGGAAGTGAAGGAGTATTCAAATTCATCTGAGAGTCACACAGTGCTTCTCTAGCTTCATTGGCTCTGAGTGTTTTGTGGGATTTAGATGGTGAGGTTGAATTCTGATAGAACTCGTGATCTAATGTCATTTGGTTTGATCCCGAATTAGTAACAGTCATCTCTTAGGCAACTAACTTAGTGTTATCTTCTGAATCTTCATTCTACCATTTATCTGTCCCTGTTCCTGGTACTTTACCACAAGCTTTGCTACTGGTTCATTGCACCTATTTCATAAAAAGTACCTGAAACTCTTACTGGCTGTCAAATTGTCTGCTTTTGAAATTCAATTGCACTGAAAATTCCACTTTTAGAAACCAAGGGAAGGGGCTTTACTCTCTGCTTACCAATATTCTGATTGTTCCATGCTATATCTTAACTTTGCAGTTAGTTTGGCCAATGTGACTAGTTCTGGCCAATGAAATATAAGCAGAAGGTATATGAGTCACTTCCTAATGACGCATTGAAAAGTTTATACAGAATTCTCCAGAATGTCTCTTTTTCTTACAAAGTAATAGAAAGCTACATGTTCCCAGTAATGGAAACTCCATCAGTCATCTCTGTGTGACTGTGCAGCTCAGAGATCTCAATGTGACAAATAAAGCATTAGTGAGAAATAATTTTTTGCTGTACAGAACCTCTGTGACATGTTTCTTTTTTAATGTTAGCCTAATCTAATACAAAATTTCATTTAAAAAAAAAACAAACAGATTGGACTGGGAGAAGTAAGAAACAAAGCCTCCTTCTCCCAATCGTATCATGTTAGTATGACCATATCTTTGAAAGTGGAAAGTACTAAGCAATTACCTTATGTAAAATGTTTTGAACAATGTCTAGTGTGTAAATAGTAACAGCTATAAATAATTGCTCTTACTATTCTCTAGAATTAAACTCTATAAGAGAAAGAATTTTTGCTAATTTTATTTGGCCCTCATAATACCTCAGCATCTAGAACCCTGCCTAAATCATAATAGGTATTTAATTGATATGTATTAAATGGGTAATAGATCAATGAATAAATCAATGAATGAGTAACTGTAACTGTTTGATATCCCTCCTTTTTCTCTGAATCTCTATCCTTGCTCCTTCTGACATATTAACTCTCCATCAGCCAAATGAGGTGGGTGCTTTCCTTTGACTTTTTCTGTCATGTATGTTCTCTTGTTAATGCTAGCTTCCTTGCCTCATGTTATCACCCAATGATAGGTTCTCTACTTTATAGAAGAAACATTCATTCCAGTCGATGAAGACTACTGTTCTAGTGAAGAAAATGTCCTATATGTAAGCTTAAACCTCACACAAATGCGAAGGGACATAAGAATACAGTGATGTAAGTTAAAACTATGAGATTAATATTGGTGGGAAAATTATACCCAGTTACATATTCTTTTACTTACAGTATCAAGTTGCTAATATTTACCTTCTGTTTTGTGGTTTATATTGGAAAACCTGTAGGTAATGTTTATATTACTATGATTTTATTAAGACATTTACTACAGAACCAAATGTTGGGCTTCAATTGCATTTATTTTCCTCTATAGTTCCAAGATTTTCTTCCATTTTTAAATTTCCCTACTCCTTCTACATTTAAGGACACTATCAAAACTGTAGATTCTCCTTATTTCCCCACATGTTGGCTTCAAAAAATTCTTTTCTCCCTGTTCTTATCTACAGAAATCACTCTCTAGCTACACTTCACACCTCTTTTCCTAGGACTTCAGTTCACTAATTCCCTGGATGTAATCTTTTGGTGTGTAAATCCCCTGTCTTTTTGTTTCTTAATTTCTCATCTACTTTTCCTGGAGAACACTCTCAAATAATTCCCTAAGAAGGAATATGACAGACAAAAATAGAGTTGTATCACATTGAATGAGTACAGAATTCTAAGTTAAAACCATTTTCTTGGAGAACATTAAAGATTTTGTTCCTATGCATTTAATCTGGTTAAATAAATTTTGATTCTAGTTTGATTTTTTTAGGTGAGTTTATACTTTTGCTGTTCAAGTGCTTTCTTGTTCTTTATCTGTTTTGTTATAAAATTCAAAATACTATAACTAGGTGCGATTCTTTTTAATTATTTCCCCCCTTGAATACTAGATAGGCTTTTTTTTTAATCTGAAGAAGTGTTCCTTTTGGCTCTGAGAAGTCCTTTTTTATTATTTTTAAAAAAATGTAGTTTGGTTTGTTTTCTCTCCCCTCTCTCTAAGATCCTCCTAATACACAATGTCACTTAAAAAAATTTTAAATACTGATTGGACCAGGAGAAGTAAGCAGCAAAGCTTCCTTCTTCCAGTCATGACAGTATGGCCATGTCTCAGATTAGGAGAAGCGAGGGGCTATTTTGGGATTAAATCGTTTACAATTCATCTTCTTCTGGCTTTGTCCTAGAAAGTGGGAAGTACTTTGATATAAAACACAGTAGTCTGGCCTATGCCTAAGGTGCTTCCAGGCTTTTATTCTTTTTAGACACCTTAGCATTATTAACTTAAATTATATGTGTAATCATCATAACTACCATGTAAGGAACATTGCCAACATTGCTGTTTCTCAAAGTACTTTCAAATTAGAGTTACATAATTAAATAGGAATAGATTCCATACTGTTGCTTGCTTCCTGTCTTGTGCATAGATAGGGAAAAAGCCTTCTGTTTTTAAATCTTGGTTAGATAAAAAAAGAAAATCATACTTAAGCCAAAGTACATACGTACAGTATGTAACAAAAGCACCTAAAATCTTGGATATTGGTAAATAAAATAAAGGTCAGTAAGCCAGGATTTAGGGGTAGGGTCATTTCGTTCATAGTAAATAATCCTCTGTATAAACCTTGAGGCCCCCACTAACAGCTGAGCAAAACTGAGGCAAACTCTTTATTAGAAGATCAATATTCTTATCTCAAATATAGTGAAATATCTAATAGGATTTTACTAAAAGTAATTAAGAAATATATGAAAAGACAGGTTTCTGTTCTGAAAGGCTCAGTCAACCTGAGGACAGGTTGACTAATCCAACATGACTGAGAGAAGTTGGAATATATTGTTCACTCAACAAAAGGGAATTTTTGATCAATAAATGTTCACTGTTGACCTATTTGTGTTGCAATGGGACAACCTTTAGAGGTGAGCTTTATACACTTAGGTTTACTTTTAGTGAGTGCTAAAGGATAGATATTTCCAATAAAAGTGATGCTGAGTGAGGTGTGGTGCAAAACTTGTGGATTATTTGACTTATCCCTAAAATGAATTTTAGAGTGACCAGCAAAGTTTTAAAACAAAGCTTTTTAGAGAAAAAAGAAGAGAAAGATAGGTATAACAGAACTGGCATGGGTGAGAGAAACTGCACTTTTTGCATTTTACAGTCGGGCTGATATACCTTCAAAATGATTGATGTGCTAAAGAGGGTGGAGCCCAGGTAACCAATGCTCTGGAAAGACTGACATTTCTTCACATCTGATGAGTGGAGGGGTGATCTTATTATCATTTCTATGACTTTTTGATTTTCTGGAACCACCTTGGTAGAGCATTCCTTTGGCAATCTTAGAGGGTGGGGTGGACTGGGAATTCACATTGAATTCACATTCCAGGCCACAGGGACATTCAGCCTGCCAACAGGATGTCTTGGTGCTATCTAACACCTTCCTACAAGAAATTTATCTATCTATGCCTAATCTGTATTAGCTACCCTGCTTCAAAAGGACTCTAAATGTGAAAAAACACTGGGGTTGCCAAAAAAATGTATACACATTTTAAGAGATGTTATCTTTGTACTACTTTTCGAAGTTGAACTGAATTATGGTAACAATGTGTAGTATGTCATTCCCTCAAATCCTAGCATCACCATGCAACAGACAGCTATATATTGGGTATTACAATTTTAATACAGTTTTTTTCTTTATTAAAATGTGTAAACGTTTTTTGGCACCCTCAATATTAAAGGAAACACCAGTAAAGTAATGCATTGTCTGACACCTAATAAATGGTCAAAAAGAGGGTTTGTCTTTTGCAATTTTTGTCCTGTTTTTTCTGTCTATTCACTTTCTTAAAATAATCCATGCTGCAAAACACAAATATTTGCCAGTTAAACTCTTAGCAGAGTGCACTGTGAGAAAAAAAATGTTTTGTCTACCCTTCCAGTTCATGCCTTCTTTCTTCTTACTAGTAATTATCTTCTTGAAGTAAACCCTGGTCTCTAACTCAGCAATGTTACTGTAGGGGCAGAGGTGAGGAGCTAAAGCTCTATTTTAGGTACTGCGTAAATAACTTGATTTATTAAAATGATTCACACTTTTGTTTGATGCATTGTTTAAATTAACAAATATTGATTCAGATGTTAAATATCAATGATGTTAATTTTAGTTTTTGGAAAGCATACTTAACAATCGTTCACCTTTCAATTTGCTAATGTGTATTAAATTTTACCCTTTTGCATTAGGAGATATTTTAAGAGTGTTATAGAAAAGCGATTTATTTTTTATGTGTTCAAAGTTTCTTTCAAACACAGTTAGGGACTCTATATAGCCATCTGACACCCTTGCTCACCATTTCTAGGATCCTTGCAAAATCCTGCTTTTGATTTTTCTCATATTTATGCCAACAATCTGGATATGATTTCTCACCATTCCTAGGAAGTTACAAATACACAGTCAAAGTTTTATCATCTTTAGGAATGGAGCATTCACTGAGATAACAACAGGTAAACAGTGTGCTCTCCAGGAAATGATCATAATGGATGCTAAGAAGTTTATTTTGACTTAGATTTTTCTATCAAGAGGTTTATCTTTGTAGAGAAAATAAGCAATCTTGGAGTCTTATTTCTTCTGAAATTTAAAAATATTATTATTAATGCTTTCCTTATTTAAAACATGCTGTTAGGTAGATGCATTAGATTATACGAGATGACTATGACATAGTCTTTCTCGTAAATATATATATAATGTAATGTCATGTGTTATAAAACAGTTTTAAATACCATGGGCATAGAGAAAATGTCTGTGAATGGCAAATTAGAATGGGTTTTAAGTGAGAGGTAGATTTTAAATAATGGGAAAGATTTTGATGAGAAGAAGTACATAGAGAGAAACATTCCCAGCACAGGAAGAGTATTGTGGGATGTGCATATGTGTGTATGTACATAGATATGCACTTTGTGGTAGTCCTTGATTATTTTGGTTGCTAGGGTGCTGACTGATATGAGATTATAGCTACAGCATGTAAGGCTTCGGGAATACTGGAATCAGGTGTCTAGTACTGGGAAGAGACTTGTTCTTCATATTTGTTTGTTTCTGTATGTCTGTTTTATTGTATTGTTTTGCTACAGACTAATTTCCCTAGTTTCCCTTGTTTGCTTGTCTGTCAGCTTCTTAAAGCTTGAGGTCGTACTTTTCTTTTATTAAGAGATTGACAAAAGTAGGCCTGGAATCTCTTACTCTCTATTTCAAATTCCCCAGGAAAAATGGACATTGATCTATTTTGTTTAAGGTCTCATCCAATCCAGCAATTTTCCTAAAGCATTAAAATCATTGAATACAGATGAATTTTTGAGTCCCCCGGATATAACCAGGTGAACAGGGTGGGATAAAAGTCAACAGCTCCTATGAAAAAAAAGAAAGTTGGAATAGTCACTCTATGCTTGCCCACTTAGATGGTGAATTTTGTTGAACATTTGACTCATCTGAGATGCAATAAAGTATAAACATAGATGTGTAAAAAGTAGCAAAACTAGAAAGCTTAGTGAGGATGATGTCAAAAGAACTGCAAATAAAATTTCAAGGAACTATAATTTTATTATTTATGCTAGAGGGAGACATCCAAATATTTAAATAGGGTTTTGGCACCAGTAATAGCATCTATAAGTAGATTCATATGAAAGCAAAATACAGACAGAAAAACTACCTCAAAAGATACCACAATATTTCAGATAAGAATGATGACTTAGAATTTGTGGCATTGACATAGCAAAGGGAAGTTCTAGTATGAAGATGAGACATCTGGATTTGATGTTTAACTTTACAAAGGAAAAATAGAGAGATGGATAAAAGAATGCTAACAAATAATTCTTCAAAGACATTTTTCTCATATTTACACTACATTAACATGGCTTGAAGTGATTTCTTTTAATGAAATACATATCTCATTTTATTAAATATGTAGGTCCCAAATGTTCAACCTTTTGGCTATTTGCTGAGTGAAGGCCAGAAGAATGGTCTTGTGACTTTGCATTCCAAAGGAAGGAAGAACTGGCCTGAGTCCTCCTGAGGACATAGCTGCACTACTTAATGGGTTGTCATATGCAGTCCTTAGGTATTCAATGAAAAGAGAACTATATAGACAAATTAACCGGAGAAATGTTGAGTTAAACAATTTTAGAGACGTTTATTATTCCTAGGGTGACTCTTTAAAAGGAGCAGTGCGGTATACAGAGTCTCTCATATGACCATAAAACCATGTTTTAGAGAGAAATTCCATGAACTAATATTGCCTGAAACTCAGCATATAATTCTCCAAACACAGAGCTTTCTTAGGATATAAGTGCTATTTCCATAGTAAATATCATTTAGGGCATTTCACTTAGGTTAAAGTAATTCAACTAGAATCAGAAGATAGACATTATGTTGTATTAAAATGACTTGGATTGATTTTAAAAATGAAAATAACTTTTATCTTTCTTTCATCCAATGTTCAATGTCTCAAATATTCATCTTTCTTTTGAATTTTTTTGAATTTTTTTTTATTTTTATGGATTTAGGGGTAAAATTGTAGTGGTTTTATGTAAATGTATCGCATAGTTGTGAAACATGGACTTTTACTGTAACCACAATCCAAAGAGTATATATTGTAACCAATCATCTTCTCACTATTTGGATTTTCCAATGTCTCTTATTTCACTCTGTAGTTCCATATGTACTCATGAATTAGTTCCCACTTATAAGTGAAAACATGCAACTTTTGATTTTGTGTTTCTGAGTCATTTCACTAAGGATAATGGCCTTTAGTACCAGCCATGTTACTTTAAAAGACATGATTTTATTATTTTTTTATGGCTGAGAAGTACTTCATTGTGTGTGTGTGTGTGTGTGTGTGTGTGTGTGTGTGTGTGTACCAGGGGTGCCAAAAATGTATATATATTTTAAGACATGTTATCTATGTATTACTTTTCAAAGTTTAATTTAATTATGACAGCAATGTGTAGTAGGCTGTTTGCTCAAAAGATGGTGTCAATCAAATGAATGCCAACATCACCATGCGATAAGCAGGACAGTCAATGAAAATGGCAGAAGCACAGTTGTCATTTAAGGAAAGGAAGATCATTTTGAACTGGTATTTGAAATTTGAGGCCAAAGACTCAATTATTCATTAGTTTAATTGACCATTTATTCTGCTAGCTCATCGTGATGACTTCTAAGACTTGTAAAGCATTGTCTCTGCTCTGAATGCTCTTACATTACTCTTCTATTTTTTGATATTAAACCAATAAATAAAAATAAGTTCCTTGGTATACAGTAAAATGCATAGAAATATTCTTTGGCATTTCTTTAGAGTTTTATTCTTACAGGTAAAATTTTTTTTTAGAAGCTTAGTTCTCAAAAGTGGTTTACAATTAGTTTATCCACTGTGAAGGTGGATATAAATGATAGGAGTTTCATATACAAAGTATTCTTAATATGTAATTCCTCCAAAATCTTCTGAAGAAATGTCTATCAAATCAAATAGTTGATGCACTTTCAACACTTAGCTCCAAAAAGAAGATGACATTTTTTCATTAGTCTAAGATTTATATGCTAAAGCATCTGTCACAATAATAATAAAATCTGACAGTGCAGATCATATGGGTTTTTCACACGGCAGAGGTAATGTGTTCTTTGGAAGATATAAATGACAATTTGTTCAAATCAGAGATTTCAAAAATTTAGACAAGCACGGAAGCTCCAGAACTTTATATTTCCCCATTTCACAATCACTCATGTAATGATGTTTGTGTCGTGTCAGCCATACTGATTAGTATTTTGTATATAAGAATAAATATGTTATTATTTTATCATATACTGTTTTGGTTATTAACATTTTCAGAAAAGATCAGATGTCAATCAACTTAAATGTATATACAAAGAGAGATAGTCTTTGGTATAAATTCTAACATAAATACTCTCTCAGCTGAGTTCTCTGTGCTTTTTTTGTTTTGGTAGTTGCAGTCCTATGAATTTCCAATCCATTCTATGCAAGAGTACTGAAAAATATTCACATACTTCGACCTCTAAAGAAAGAGGAAAAAATGCCTTTTCAGAAAAATATACAAAGTATTAACATACGACAGCCATTGCCTTTCTGCATTGCACCCGAATCTCCTGTTCATGTACTTCCGCCCCTGACTAGATTACATGCCTCAAATGAAGAGCCACACATGATTCATCTTTGCCATCCCAGCGTCTCATAGTGGATTTTTGCAGGTACGTCATAAATGCAAGTCAAACAAAACTGAGTGATAAAATGATATAATTTCACATATATCTTTAAATGCCATAATTTTATAAGTTAATTATGAAGACATTTAGTAAAATTATAACCCCAAAACTTCAGTGTCTACTTTCAGAGAAGAAAATAAATGGTATAACAACTGCACTCCAGGTTTCCTTTAGATCTGTGCTCCCAAAGATTTTAACTAATCATATATTTAGTTTAAAATAACTAGGATAAAAGATATGATCTTTTAGGGAACTATTTAATACTAAGATATAATAATGTATCTTGAAAGAATTAATACAGCTTCCAAGATGCCTTACATATTCTCAAGAAGTAGCTTATATTGTGAAAGTCCACCTTCTTAAGCCTTAAATTTCTCTAAGCATAAATGATTATTTTAGTTTCTTTCTCTGCAAAGACTTTTTTTTTCCTTTTTTTTTTTGATTTGGAGTCTCACTCTGTTGCACAGGTTAGAGTGCTGGGCTTGGGTGATCCTTCCTCCTCAGTCTTCCATGTAGCTGGAACTACAGGCACATGCCACCACCATACTAGGCTAATTTTTTGATTTATTGTAGAGATGAGGCCTTGCCAAGTTGCCCAGGCTTGTCTCGAACCCTTGAGTTCAGGCAATCTCTCACCTCAGCCTCCCAAAGTTCTAGGATTACAAGCTTGAGCCACCGCACCCGGCTAAAGAGACCTTTAAAACAATCATTAATTTTTGTTCTCTAAGCAACATTTTGTTGTCAAATTGTATTTTATCTGACTACCGCAGAAACTTTCCCATAGGGAAAGGATCTCTTATCATCTCTAGTCCAAGAAGGATTAGTCATAGATAATTATAATGCAAAACTATAGCATTTTATAACATCACTAAAACATCATTACATAAACAGAGTGCCAAGAACTTTCAGAAAAAAAAGAGAAGCTCACATACTGAAGCTTACATGAGAATAAGAACACACTCCATAGAGAAAGTCTAAGGAAATTGTATGTGGGAGTACATAATCCAACACCTTCCCCAAAACCATGCAACATATCTGGAGCAGGCTGGCACACCCATATTTAGATTTTTTGGATCAATGTGTCTTCTATGCTTTAGTTTCCCCTTTCTTTCATTTTCTTTATAAGATCTATAACTACTTCTGTTAGTATATGGGCCTTAAGTGAGGTGAAGTGAATTTTTCAAAGTCCTGAAATCAACCTTGTTGAAGATATAATTTTAAAACATTTATGACACCAAGTTCCCTCTAGCCAGAAAACATTTCATAAGTGCCTTCATAACTCATCAGGTGAACAATTTAATACTCATTAATAATTTAATAATATAGAAAGCATGCATGTAAGCATGTGCAATCGGTAGCTTTGGGGGTCTATTTAGAAGGACTTCTAAATGTAGAGATTGGATTGGAATTCAAGTAAGTGAAAAAAAAAGAAATAAGGACAGGTATTAGGAGTAATCATCCCATAACCCCCTTTCTTTGGCATTATTAATTGATTCACATAAGTAAACAATTATAAAAGCAGACAAAAGCATTTTATTTCACTCATGGTGCACTGGTTAATGTTCTAGTAATAAACAACACCCAAATCTCAGTGACTTATATCAAGAACTACAGACCTCTTTCTCCTCCTGCATATCCATTCAAGATCAGTGGGGGAACTCTGCACATCAGAGCAGTCTCTATCATGAATATTGCTAGAAAGAAGGCAGAAAGCTCTGTGGGATTTGTGCCATATGTTGAAAGCATCACACGATAGTGGTATAAAATATTTCTATTCATAATTTATGGCTTGAAATGAGTCACTGTGTCTCACACAAAAGGATAAATAAATATAATCCTATCTTACAACTGGAAGAAGAAAAGATCTGGGTATTCAGGAATGATGTCACCCATTCATATCTACCTCAATTCCATTAGCAGGTGTCTACACCAATGCAAAAATAAGGACAGTATGTAGAAGTGTCCCACCAACCAAGGTGGTTAAGTCTAGATAACAAGGCTGAAATTTTCTTTTGAGGAGAATAGGCAATTAGTGCTATGTCTCTGTCCAGTACTATTGACAATGTCTCATTATTCCAAGTCACTTTATTTTACAGTCTGAAAAATTGCCTGGCTTGTCTCTAAGATTATGAGCTCCTTGAGAAAATTTACATTTTTCATTTCTTTCAGCACAAGGCCTGACATTGTAGGTACTGAATAAATTTAGTAAGTAAATAAATGGCTTTGGAATCCTTGGATTCTTTTAATCAGAGCGTTGGATGAGATTTATACCACAATCAATTTTGATTATCTCTAACAAATATGAGAGAGGACCCTCCAAAAAAGAACAGATTTTTTTTTTGGAGGGCAGGCCCCTTGTAGTAAGACTTTCCGCACTGGTTAAGTGTTCCAGGAACCCTTTGACATCAGTGTACCAGCTAGCTTTGTTGCATTAGGCTTCAGTGAATTTTTTCTTTTTAGATTCTTTGAGTGCTTTTGCTCATTTCACGATGGGTAATATTTGAGTGTACCAGCCCATATCGTGCAGAATGTTCCATAGTTTTTTACCAAAAACTATATGACCCCGTGTCCTAACCTCCCTATTCATCCAACCTCACCCCATGCAACTTTTTAAAGTTTCCTCAGATGAAGAAAGTCCTCAAAGGGAAACATTTTGCCAGGGTGGAAGAGGTGATACACAAAATGGCAGAAGTACTAAAAGCATAAAAATTGATGAGTTTAAAAACTGTTTTCAGTAGTAGAAAAAGCATCTCGAAAGATGTATTGCATCAAATAGAGAATATTTTGAAGGTGATTAAAGTTTAAGTATGCAAGGATAAATACACTTTTTAAAAATAAATAAATTCTGGGTTTTTTGGGTTCCCCCTCATAAAAGCTAAATGTTATGTCTCTATCACATCATTTTATTCAGTGTACTTATTGAATCAACCATTTTCATAGATGGTTAGGTTATCATTTTTAACACCTAGGTTATGTTATCCTTATATTTGATGTCACAATTAAGGAGATATTTTTGCAAATGGATATTTCAGAAGCCAATATCTGGAAACAAGAACTGGTTGAAAGCCAGAATTCAGAGCCAAAGACTTAATCTAAGTAATGAATCCTAGAGGCTTAGCAACTTCCAAAGATCCATCATTTTAGTTATATCTCAATAACATATACATCTACAATTTAATACAATTGGTTCAAGAAGAAAACAAATCAGAAAGATGTTTTTTCTTCTCATCCTTTTTAATTAATGTCTGAAAATACTAGTTTCAGATTTCAGAATGAAAATTATATCCTTTATTTACCACAAAGAAAGAGCTAGAAGTGATCACCTGTTTTAACATTTCCAGCTTCATACTCAGGAAACTTGGTATATCAGGTTATTTTTAAAAATAGCTTAGGTATCTTCTATAGTGCTAACTATAGGGAGATGATGAATCATTTAAAGGCTTACTCATTTCAGAAACTCAAAGAAAAGATGTCACTAAAACTACTAGCGATTTACCCTATCAAATTTTGGGTTTTGATTGCTTTTGAATTTTGTTTTGCATCATGATCTATTAATCTCTTAAAAGGTGAATAGATCTAGAGATGATAAAATCACTTCTGTACCAAGAATTTGCCAAGAACACAATATTGTAACTAGCGTAATTAATTAGTGTATATTGCAACTTAATAAAACATAATTGATCTAAGCCATCTCCTTCACCTTCTACAAAAAACAATGGGGAAAAAAAGACTTTCAGGGGGAAGGGAAACACTCATAAATGCTAAGTTTGGATGTAGGGCAGATTTCATGCAACACTTGATTTAACAACTTATGGGGCAACACCAGAGATCCATTGTTTTTTTCTACCTTGCTCTGTGATCATTCTCTCCACCTCACCTAATTATCTAGCCATAGTGACTATCAGTTAATCATTGCCGATTAGTAAATCACCACAAAACTAAGTGGCTTAAAAGAAAGCAATATGTTATTTCTCGCACTAGTGTTGGCTGGTTGTGGTTTCTCTATTGCACTAAGTGTGTAGCTTCATCATTAAGCTTAGGGTCAGCTGAGTCAGAAGTTCCAACATGGCCAGTGTCTCAAGCACTGTAGATCTTCTCCTCGTGGTGCTTCCCACCTCTAGCTAACCAGAATGCTTCCTTATACGAAAATTTTAGGTTAGAGTTCCAAAAGAGCACAACTGGAAGGCTCCAAGTTGCATATAACTTTTATTTTATCTTCCGTTGGTCAAAACTGGTAAAAACATCAGCCTAGATACAAGAGGTGGGGAAAGAGCTTCCATATATCGATGAGAGCTGTGGAAAAGTCACAATGTAAAGGGACATACTCACAGAGAGTTTTGATTCTTTCTTCCACAATGTCCAAATAGTTGCTTATTTCCAAACCTCATATTTCTATACAACACCATGTCATCCAATAAATTTCAGTCTATATTTTGGTATTTCCTGAAAGAGAAATAGAGAGATTAATATTTTATTTTCAGTTGGGCTCGGTGGCTCAGCCTAATCCTGCGCCTTGGGAGGCTGAGGTGAGTGGATTGCCTGAGCCCACAGGTTCGAGACCCGCCTGGGCAACTTGGTGAGACCTCATCTCTACAATAAACCAAAAAATTAGCCGGGTGTGTTAGCACATGCCTGTAGTTCCAGCTACTTGGAAGGCTGAGGCAGAAGGATCGCCAGAGCCCAGCAGGTCGAGGCTGTGGTGGCCAGGAGTGGCCACTGCACTCCAGTCTGGGCAACAGAGTGAAACTCCAACTCAAAAAAAAAAATTATTTTCAAGTTCTCTAACAAATATCTGACTCAACCTTGGCACCAGGAAAATACAATGTAAGCCAATGTTAGATCAAACCTTCCAGCTGGAAGTTGAGTCAATAGCACTAAATACATATAAATGACTGGTCATTAGAAATGGTGTTTTACCAAAACAAAGTTAAAGCAATCTTTCCAGAATAGGGAAGGCTGAATGCTGCATCTCAAAGCCAAAATTTCACTGCACAGTGGTATGAAATGTGAGTGATAACTTTTCTCTAGATCTCTAAACAAATACAGATATATCAGTGCCTTTTCTTATTTGCTGATATTTTACAGTTGAGACCAGGAAAATAAAAATTTAGTACCACCATTCTCCATTTGTTATTTGTATGAGCATAAGAAAGCTAATTATCTTCTCTAAGCCTCAGTTTCTTCAGGAGGAGGAATAATGACTATGATAAGGTTGTTGAGGAAATTAAATTATACAATTTCTGCCAAGTAACTAGCAGAGTATCTTGCACCTAGGAAACACCTCCCAAATGAAATGTACTGCCATCAGCATCAGCAACATTGTTATCAGTGAATTTCTTAAAAAGCACAAGATACCAGGTAGCAGGATACTCATGTCTATGTTATGCTGTACCAATTGTCACAGATGCAAATCTAGAAACACATATGGTATTCCAGGGCTTCTAAGGAATTTATATAACCAGAATTATGAGCAGAAGGTTAGGATATAAGAGTCACTTACAGTAAATCTGTCCATTTGATGTGTACTCACAAAATGATTTACAAAGAACAAAGCAATACTGCAGCTCAGAAAGTTTAAAGATGACCTAGATTCTGTATGAGAAGAATTTCAGAATTGGCCAAAATGGTCTTAAGCAGCACTGAATGAGGTCTTTTCTATGAATTTAAACTTGAAATATATGCATGCTTTTTTATTACACATTTCAGTAACAAAACTCACATGGCCTTATATAGAATTTATATAAAACCAAACTAAAAAAAAAACAGACAAAAGACAGGACTGGCAGTCCAACTTAACTATGGCTGAGGATCTTGTTTATTCTTTGTTTGCAGTTTCCAGATTTCACTTAATCTTAGTTTCTGGCTTTGGTCCCCTCTCGATTTGATTATTGACTTTTGAGAATCTGTTTTTAAAGTAACATAAGAGCTGAAAGCCTTTCACCTTGATTACAATTACTTGGTAGATACAGTCATTTCTTGGTAGCTTTATCCTCAGGTCCTTATTCCTTTCCAACAACAAGCACCACTCAAAAGAATCAGAGTAGCTTGCATTAGCACTAACATGCAAGTCCTCTCTGCCTCAGAGACACTTGGGCAATTTATGATCATTTGTTACAAAAAGGCTCTGCCATTTCTCTCAGCCAGAAGGAAAATACTATTGCCTCCTCAACAGCATCTCAAGGACTCAGCTAATGCAGCTCTGGTGCTCTTCTTTGGGTCGAAATACCTACAAAGACTTTGAGAGCTCAGATCAAGTATTTTCACCGTCAGCCACCAAAGGCATTCTGCCCCCTTCCTGCCACAATTATAGGACTTCCTAGCCAGCAAAAACAGGCAATTTGAAATTTCTTCTCATTCTCCTGTCAATATTGAACTATGGATTGCCTGAAAAAGAATCACTCTTTTCTCTTAGTGGGTCAAATGTGTTGTGAAGGATCTATAGCTCTGTGTCAATCTGGGACATAAGGCTTGAAGGAAGCTCTCAGCCAAGTCATTAACGGCCCCTCCACAGGCTGCGCAGAATAGCTGCCTCACTGCTGGAGAAAGAGAGAGGAGCAACTTGTTTCAATATGGGATCTCTTCTACAGGAAAAGACACTGGCAAAGGCACTAAAAAGAACTGTGGCAAAGTGAATTTTAGAGCACGAGTGGTTATTATAGCAATGAAGTCTAGGAAAAGAAAAAAGATTCTGCATTCATATCTGTTAATGAGGAGGGCACTATTGAAGCTGGCAGGCCCCAGTGCATCGACTGATTCTTTTGGAGACAATATGGAGCTATCCAAGACTGAATTAAAATTTCCCAGACCTATGGGTTGAGAAAGGGGTAGAGGAATATCTCAATGTACACAATAAATTTCCCTGTAGTTAATGCAAATTCTTCAAAGCATGTTTTTGTTGAGATGTGAGTCCATTATTTTACATAATCTAGAACGATGATATCACCCATTGTGGGAATCAGGAGTCAACATCATTAAACATAATGTAGCTTACTCCTGCAGGGTATGGTAAATTTGCAGACAATAATTAAGAGTGCAGAGGAATATGAGAAATAGCCTACATCTACTATGCATCATTAGTTATATAGGATTTCCAACTTATATAACAATGAGACCAGTTAAGTGGTGGTATTTACCTTAAATATTTGATGTTTTATAGCTAGCCTGTTCTATAGCTGCCATATACTTCATTATCATTAGCAATTGCACCTGAGGAAAAAACTGTTATCTTTGTGAATTCCCACAAATGCAAAAATTGAAATAATATTGTTCTCATATTTTTTACATTAAAAATTCAAGACCAACCCCTAACTCTTTAAGTGGCACTAATATAAATAAAGTCTAAGAGCTAGTCAGTGAGTTTCTTAAAAAAAAAAAAAAGTAGAGGACAATAAAAATCTTCACATAAATGGAAACGCAAAATCTTAAAAAAATTATTTTCAAAGAGAGAAAATGTCTTTTGACTATTGTTGAGTTTTATCTATCTTATAAGGCAAGAGGAAGCAAGAACTTGTCTTAAGGGTTATCAGTGAGATTTTTCAATTTTAGATCAAATGTTCATGGAACAATTTGGCAAAGAAAAAAAAAAGAAGTCAGATACTCTGCATTTCAGGACCTTATAATCTAATAGAGAGCATGAAATGCCAACAACTCTCCATACCAAGAGTCAAACGGAATGCAGTATAAATCAAGGTATAAATAAGCAAGGGACAGGGTACAAATAAAGGAATAAGATGCTGATTCAGAATCAGGGTACCCATCTACAGTCTTACTATCCTGAATGTGCCCGATCTTATCAAAATGGGGATACCAGAAAAGGCTTTGCTGAGAACATGAGACCTTCAAAGCAGACCAAGTTTTCAGGAAAGAGATTGCAAATACCCCAGACCAAGAGAGCAAACATTAGGAGGAAATGTACACTTCTGTAAACATACAGGACATACAGGGCCCATTTAAGGAATGATATGTAGAGCAGAGAAAAACCTAGGACA
The DNA here is from genome assembly GCA_963574415.1 of Tarsius wallacei. Classification (NCBI taxonomy): domain Eukaryota; kingdom Metazoa; phylum Chordata; class Mammalia; order Primates; family Tarsiidae; genus Tarsius; species Tarsius wallacei. The sequence continues at coordinate 34,262 of CAUYQG010092004.1, forward strand.
TGTAATAAGGCGTGTTGGGACAGCAGCTAAGTCATGAGAACCTTCATTCGGAGACATTCGATGCATTGCATATACTGTAGTCTATTTTTTTATTGTGGCAAGATATATATACATATATATTACATATACATAATTTACCCGTTTAAATACTTTTAAGTGTAGAGTTGAGTGTCATTAAGTACTTTCAAATTGTTTTTGACCATCAATAATCTCCATCTATTTTTAGAACTTTTTAACATTTCCAACTGAAACGCTGTACCCATTAAACACCAGCTTATAGGTTTCTCCTTCCCCTGTCCATGGCAACCACCATTCTACTTTGACTCTATGATTTTGAATAGGTAACAAATATAAGTGGAATCATATAGCATTTGTCCTTTTGTGTTTGACTTACTTCACTTAGTATAATGTTTACAAGGCTTATCTACATGGCAGTATACATCAGAATTTTGTTCATTATTAAGACTAATAGTTTATAATGTGCATGTACCACATTTTGTTTATTCATCTGCCCATGGACACTTGGATTGCTTTCATCTTTTTGGCTATTGCGAATAATACTGAGTAATAAACATGAGTGTACAAATATGTGTTTGAGTCCCTGGCTTCACTTGTTTTGGTTTATACACCAAAATGGAATTGTAGAGATAAATGATAATACTATTTTTAATTTTTTGAGGAAATACTTTACCATTTCCATAGTGGTTGCACTGTTTTGCCTTCTCACCAATATTGCAGAAATTCACCACAACCTTGCCAACATCTCTTATTTTCTAGTGTGTGTTTAATTTTATATAACAGCCATCCTATGGTTGTGAAGTGGTATTCCTGCAGACTATTTTATTTAATTGTTTTTCAGAGCAACAATGCAAATATAACATTATAATCTTAATTTTGTGTATAAATAGACCTACAGATATGAAGTAACTTCTCCAAGTGTCTTGGTTTTCAAGCAGTGTAACTGGGATGGGATTGGGACTTAAGCACTGTATATAAAAATGCACATGCTTGTGTTTGTCATAATACCATGGGATTTGTTTCATAAGTGATGAGTTAGTATGGCTGACATTTGTAGAAGGATATGATCTTGTTAGTTCATCTGAGAATTATTGGTTCCACCCTGTCGTACCCTTCATTTTGTCTACATATGGGTGCCTTATATCCTGTATACAGCACTATTTCTAATCCATTTGTGTTAATTCATCTCATATCTATTCACACACCACAGCATCTGAAAGTGTGATTTGCTACCTCATTTATGGCTTCATTAAATCCCCTTTTTACCAATAGCTCAAAAGTACTTCTAGGTATTTATTTATAAAGCATGATATAGAGTTGAGTCTTTTTTGAATGTTTTTGTTTTATACTATCATGGAAAAAGTATCCATGCTTCACCAATGCTCTGAGCAATTCTACTTAGAATACCTCCTGGAAACTTGATTTTGATCTTTTTTTTCCTCTCTGGACCCTAGACTAAAGTAAAAGAATAGTCAAACTATTTTCATGCAATACTTCTAGAATCAATGGAATACTAAGGAATCAAAGACAGTAATTAAGAAGATATTACAATAATAATTGAGAAAAGATCTGATCTAATAAAAAAGTAGTAAACATGGGAAGAGACAAAACTGATAGGAGTAGTTATATAGGAGATATGGGAGGGTTTGGAATAAAAAATGAATTTGTGAGAAGTAGAATGGCAGGACTAGTCTAGATTTAAAAACATAGGGAGAAAAGTATGTTTAAAGAAGTAAATAAAAATACCTCAATTTTTTAATCTATAAAATGTGAAATGAGTCGGAAGATTTCTTTTGGAAAAGGTTAATTAGGTAGAAGAATGTCAAAGATGGTGTGATGATTAATTTCAACTTGTCAATTTAAGTGAACCATAGGCTGCCCAGATATCTGGCAAATTATTATTCTGTATATGTCTGTGAAGGTGTTTTTGGATGATAGTAACATTTGATTAGGTGCACTTAGATAGCAGATTGTCCTCCCTAATGTGACTGGGACTCATCCTATCAGTTGAAGGCCTGAATAGAAAAGACTAACCTTCTCACAAGTAAATGGGAATACCTGAATGATTGCTTGAGCTGGAACATCAATTTTTTCCTTCTTTCAGACCTAAACTGAAATATCAGCTCCTGGGTCTTGAGACTGCTGGCTTTCACATTGGTATTTACGCCTCTTGGCTCTCTAGTTCACTGACTGTAGATCTTAGGACTTCTCAGCAATAATCACCATAATCACATGAACTAATTTCTTATAATAACTGTCTATCTGTCATCTACCAATCTATCTATTCTCCTGTTGTTTCTATATCTCTATAGAACTCTGATGAATACAGATTTAGTTATAAAAATCCTCCAGACCAGCGCAGTGGCTCATGCCTATAATCCCAGCACTTTGGGAGGTCGAGGTGAGAGGATTGTCTGAACCCACAGGTTCAAGACCAGCCTGGGAAACTTGGTGAAACCTCATCTCCACAATAAATTTAAAAAAATTAGTTGGGCATGGTGGTACATGCTCGTAATTCCAGCTACTTTGAAGGTTGAGGCTGAAGGATCACCTGAGCCCAGCAGATCAAGGCTGCAGTGGTTGTGAACGTGCCACTGCACTCCAGCCTGGGCAACAGAGTGAGACTCCAACTCAAAAAAAAAAAAAAAACTTCTTCCATTAAAGAATATGGTATAGACAGAGGACAAAAAAAGGAAGCTATAAATAAAGAGACACGATGGCCACAGTGTCATAAAAAGCAAGAAAGGTGATGGTTCAAAGCAAGAAAGGTGATGGTTCAAATGTGGTCTATAATACTAAAAATCAACTATGGTCAAAGAGGATAAGGTCAAAACAATTTGATCACTGAATATTTATTAGTAATTATTTAAGAGCCAATTCAGTGGAATAGTGGGGCCAGAACTGAATTGAAATGGACTAAGGGATGAGTCTGGGAAAGCACAACAAAAGTATTTGTACATAGCAAAGTAAAGAGGAAATTGAAGAATAACTTAATAAAGGAAAAAGATGAACCTTTATTTTAGCACATGAGAGGAGTGAATGTATAAAGAAATAGAGAGAAAAAATATGGAAAGAGAAATATATGTCTTTCCTTTAGGGGTGTATTACTGGGTGAGATAACACAGGAGCTGTTATCATGGTGATAAGGTGATGGTCCATCTCTCATATTTCTGATAACCAGATAGATGGGGGTGCTCAGTCATGGGTGATCAGTCACATAGACTGGTAGCTGACAGACTGTTTTTTTTTTTTTGGACTCTCACTCCGTTGTCTAGGCTGTAATATAGTGGCATTCTCACCACCACCCCAGCGTCGACTTGCTGGACTCTGGCGATCCTTTGGCCCCAGTCATCCAAGTAGCCAGAGCTACAGGCAAGCGCTACCACACCTGGCTAATTTTTGACTTATTGTAGAGACGAGGTCTTGCCAAGTTGCCCAGGCTAGTCTTGAACTCACTGGCTCAGGGTAATCCACTCGCCTCAGCCTCCCAAAGTGTTAGGATAACAAGCTTAGCCACCCAGCCCAGCCGACAAATTATTGAGACAAAGATGATAGCTTAAGAAGGGCTGGGCCAGTAGTTGAGAGACAAATTCTTGGGAGATGTTAATTTCAGCATCTTGTGACCAAGTATAATGTAGCCCACCCGGGGACTAGAAAATTGGCTGTTCTTCTAGTTAATGATTGTTGCTGGATATGTAGCTTTGACCCAAGTACATGACCAAGTCTGCTCAAGGTCAGTGACCAGAGAAACTCCATTTTGGACTCCCAAGGCTCCTCCTAAGTCCTGTCAAGAGTGCTCTTTCCCATAAAACTACGGTGTTTCAAAAACTGGTATTTTGAGAGAGAAAAAGCAACAGAACATATTAATGATTTGCTACAGATCAAAGACAAATAAATCAATACATATTTACTATATACCTGTTACTCTCAGGTATACAGAGATAGGCACATGAAAGATAAGATTAAGAAATAGTTATTAATTCAATTAATGAGCTGCTCTCCCACTTTGCATTATTCAGTAACTTAATATATTCTTTCCTTCTTACTTCTCATAACCACTTTTTTCCACATTATAGACATCATAGCTCTTCTCTTTGTCTTTTCATTTAATTTTTACAGCTCTAATATACACAAACTAGATTTCTTTTATGATGTTGCACATTCTATTAAGTATTACTGTTATTTATCTTTAACGTTATTGCTAACATGATCAAAAGGAATTTTAAGTAGCCAAAAGTGCTCAGCAAGTGCATATATGAAATCTACAGAAAATGTTGAATCAATGAAAGAATGAATGAGTTAGTTGTGTACATTAAATACACATTGCTGCATTAAGGAAATTTTAGGTATGTTTGCTTGAATTCATTTATTAGATTGTTCTAAGTTTTTCACAAAGCAGAAAAAAATGATAAATATAAACTTCATTAAGTATGAGACTCTCATCAAAGAAATAACAAGGAAAATTAGAAGAAATTTGAGTACTATAACAATGCCATCAGTCAATTGAGAAAGGTGAGTTAAAATTGACAAAAATGTCAGCATTACTGGATTAACAATTTAGCAGGAAAAATTTAACATGTTGCTTGAAACAATGAGGGGCAAAAGTAAAAGAAGCCAACAAAAATAATTAGATGTTAACTGTATGTGAGCAAAGTAGATTCTGGTATTTTCATAAGTTTCAACTTAAGTAACAAGCATCGCCACTCTCTGGAATCAAAGCAATTTATCATCCATGAACAACTGCCAACAAAAGCATCACCAGGGACAAGCTGAGGTTGTGTTTTTACTGGGCCTGGGTTTTCATATAAAAGTATTGAATTTATCTGGACTGTGGAGAGTTGCTAAGCTCAGTGTCAAGGGAAAAGCCCCATCTTATTAGTAGTGATGTTATCTTCGTTCTTGTAGTCTGTCATAGGTGAGAGGAGTGAAGAAGGAGAGATATGCAAAGCTGCATTTGCAGACAAATTAGAATTTGGTTTTAAGAGGCCCCATGCTACTGACCTTCTAGTTTCCAGATAGATGACCTAATTTAGGTCAAATATTTTTGAGGGCCCTAAGATCATTCCTTGAGTCCTCACAGGCAAGAGTACATGTGTTTTAAAAGAAAAAAATAAGTATTAAAACTACAACTCTCTTTTTTCTTTTTAAAATCAGATTGTAATGCAGTCCCACTGTCAACACATGTAGAGAAACACTCATAAATATATAATGAGAAGCTGTGTGTGTGTGTGTGTGTGTGTGTGTGTGTGTGTGTGTGTGTGTATAGAAAAGCCTGCATACATTCCACTAGAAAAAGGGGATGTTCAAAGTTTGGAGAAGTAACTTGAAATGCTCTGAGGCTGAGGGCACATTTCAGATTTTTCAAAGGGCATATCCAAATGTACCACTGGCTGAGAGAGGGTAAAGGATCGGCATCCTTCATGAGAGTGTAATGGGCTGTTCACACGCTCCGCTAGAGCCTAATATGACAAATGAATGGATTTTTACACAAGCATTAAAGAGGCTGGATGGAATAAAGTGACAGGGATTTTTATCACTGATAGACAATGGGTCTCTGTTTTCTCCACTCAGACACAGTCACTCTTGGAGGGTAACAGGATTCAGCTTTGGTATAGCTTCCTTTAATCAGAGCACAGCTGCAGCATCTGTTTTCAGTTCCTCTCTGCCAGGAATGCATGTTGGATTCCCTAGAATAAATTCCTGACTATTCATATGCACCTGACACCCACCCAGAGGACTCCACCACCCATCCCCACCACCCCATGCACACAGTCTTGCCTGGGCTGAGGGTTAAAAGGACTAATTTAGCCGGGCTCGGTGGCTCAGCCTGTAATCCCGCGCCTTTGGGAGGCTGAGGTGAGTGGATTGCCTGAGCCCGCGGGTTCGAGACCCGCCTGGGCAAGCGAGACCTCATCTCTACAATAAATCAAAAAATCAGCCGG
>CAUYQG010092007.1:0-14498 GCA_963574415.1 Tarsius wallacei
TTTATTGAGTTGGAGTCTCACTCCGTTGCCCAGACTGGAGTACAGTGGCCGCTCCCGGCCACCGCAGCCTCAACCTGCTGGGCTCCGGCAATCCTTCCGCCTCAGCCTTCCAAGTAGCTGGAACTACAGGCGTGCGCTACCACTCATTGTAGAGATGAGGTCTCACCAAGTTGCCCAGGTGGGTCTTGAACCCGCGGGCTCAGGCAATCCACTCACCTCAGCCTCCCAAGGCGCGGGATTACAGGCTGAGCCACCGAGCCCGGCTGCTTCTCAACTTTTTAAAACAGGTTAGCAGCTGGGCACGGTGGCTTAGCCTGTAATCCTAGCACTTTGGGAGGCCGAGGAGAGTGGATTGCCTGAACCCATGGGTTCGAGGCCAGCCCAGGCAACTTGGTGAGACATCATCTCTACAATAAATAAAAAATTAGCCGGGTGTGGTAGTATGCGCCTGTAGTTCTGGCTATTTGGAAGGCTGAGGCAGAAGGAACTCTGGAGCCCATCGATGCTGGGGTGGCCATGAGTGTGCCACTGCACTCCAGCCTGGGTGACAGAGTGAGACTTCAACTCAAAAACAAAATAAAACTGCCTGAGCCCGTGGGTTCGGGACCCACCTGGGCAACTTGGTGAGACCTCATCTCTACAATAAATCAAAAAAATTAGCTGGGCGTGGTAGCGCGCACCTGTAGTTCCAGCTACTCGGAAGGCTGAGGAGGAAGGATCGCTGGAGCCCAGCAAGTCGAGGCTGCGGTGGCCGGGAGTGGCCACTGCAGTCCAGTCTGGGTGACTGAGTGAGACTCCAACTCAAAAAAAACAAAAACAAAACAAAACAAAAAACAAAACAAAAAAAAAAACAGGCTAGCAACATGATAAAGTATTCATTCATCCAGAAAACATACACTTAGTATCTGCTATGGGCTAGATAATATAACATTGGTCAGCGATTCAACTGTTTATTCAACAAATATTTACTGAGCACTGACTAAGTACCAGTCACTGTTCTGGGCTCTGGGGATACATCAAAACAGGTGAAAGCTTCTGCACTGGTAGAGTTTATATTTTAGCGGGGTGAGATGGACAAACGAGCATCCTGTGTAGGGTGTCCAGAGGCAGTGAGTGCTAAGGAGAAAATAAAGCAGGAAAGGAGCTGTGGGGAGAGGGTGTGTACCACTCTCTCCTGGAGGAACTGCAGCCCTGCAGGGCGAGGCTGCCCCATCCACAAAGTCTTGTGGTCAAACCTGATAGTGCCAACCGTGCCGTGACCGCCACCAGAGGCAGGATGAGGACACTGAGGGAGCACAGTCAGGAGGCACAGCTCAGCCGGCAGAAGCAGAATGGCGTCCCCTGGCTGTGACTCCGGGACCAGGATGAAAAGGGTGAGGATGTGGCAGATGAAGAGGGAAGTGGGAACATGCTGGGCCAAGGCACAGAAGCGTGACAGAGTAGGTCCAGGACGGCACATGATGGCAGCGTGCAGTGTTGAAGAGCTGGTGGAAAGTGGGGACCAGGGCCTCCCCAGGAGGCTGCTGTAGAATCACAGGTCTGGAGGAATACGGTGCTGAATATGGTGGTATTGGGGTGGGGGAAAGGCAGGCACACCTCGTGGAAGCAGGACGGGTCTTCAGGGTGCCTGTTGGCTGTTTGGCACGTGGGGAGCTGAGGAAGCGGGCTGGGTTGTGTGGAAGAGGGTGGGTGGAGGGACAGAGGCCAGAACGCAGAGTGCCCTGGGGGCAGGCTTAGAAGTTTGGATTTTGTCCGGTCGGCAACGGGGAGCCATTGGTGGACTTTTATGGAAGGGGACAAGGTGAACAGACCTTGGCCACAGTGTAGAGAGTGGCTTGGTTGGAGCTGGGAGGAAGTAAAGGCAGGGAGACCGAATGGGAGGCTGATAATCCATAGGAGGCCCAAAGGGACCAGTGGGCCCCAGTCAATGCGGCTGTCACAGACAAACCTCAGTCACAAATGGAGAACAAGGGAGAGGAGGCAGTTCAAGGAGAAAAGGTAAGTTTGGTTCCAAGTCTATGGAGTGCAAGGTATCCTTGGGACGGGCAGGTGCAAAGAACGTAATCGTTCACATGTGTTGCATGTTTATGATGGTCAGGAACTGTGCTAAACATTTTACACGTCTTATTGATTCCTCACTCCAACCCCCGATATAGGTATTATGTCATCTACGTTTTACGGAGAATGAAGCTCAGGCCCAGAAAGTTTAACTCACTTGCCTAAGATCAACAGCTGCAAACTGTGGGGCCAAGCCTTGAACCCAGGTTGGCTGACGACAGAGTCCCCGTTTTTAATCCAGACATTATGCGGCTTTTTGGCAGTGTGGGTTTCGAACTCAGGAGAAGATAGGTGAGTAATAGTGAATATGGTTTTCAGAAAATATAGCTGATGGTGTGGTAGAGAAAAGAACAAGTAGTGGGTAGAAAAATGTAGACTGGCCAGGCACAGTGGTTCACACCTGCAATCCCAGTACTTTGGGAGACCACAGCAGGATTGCTTGAACCTAGGAGTTAGAGATGAGCTTGGGCAACATAGCCAGACCTCGTATCCACAAAAATTTTAAAAATTTGCCAGGGGTCGTGGTGTGTGCCTGTAGTAGCCGCTATTCGAGAGGCTGAGGTAGATGGATCACCTGAGCCTAGGACATCAAGGCCGCGGTAAGCCATGATCATGCCACTGCACTCCAGCCTGAGTGACAGTGAGACCCTGACTCAAAAAAAAAAAAAAGAAAGAAAGAAAAAAGAAAGAAAGAAAGAGGAAAAAAAAATACAACCGTGTGAAGCAGGGATAAGACAGGAACCTTGGAAGGTGAGATGGTACCAATGTTTTGTATAAACCAGGCAGAAGCAACCAGACAGAGGTTCAAAATTTAAAAAGAAGGGGTAATTTGGGGAACAAGGAGGATGTGTGATCAAGAAACAGGTGGAAAAGTAGCCTTGTACAGTTGCTGGAAGTCAAAAGTGTATTCTCCATGAAGTGGGAGGCCAGAAGCTTTGCCAAAACTGGGGCGGCCCAGGAAAGGGGATGTGCCTGATGGCTTCTCAGGGCCCAAACCTGATTTCACAGAAAATGCACATTCCTCAGATTTTTGCAAACAGTTTGAATGGGTTCGATGACCCCGAGACCCTTCCAGAGACCCCAGACATAGTACACTCTAAAAATCTCTTTATGTCTAAGCATCCTCATCTTTGATAAGTTGAGTATGAGGTGAGGATGGGATAGGCAGGTGGAAATTTTAAAAGCTGTCGAAATGGTAGGATTTTCTATGAAACAGCTTTGCCTGGGTTTGGGAGCGTAGACTGTAGACTGGAAACAAGTGTGCTTCGTGTAAGGCTGCCGGGCTTGCGAGGGCCTGAACCAGCGGTCAGGGTCTGAGGATCAAGTGCACTGACTCTGCAGTAGAGTCAGCCACTGACATCCCCCATGCTTCTCTTCAGGCTCAGGCAGGCAGGCCCACTCTCAGGCCCCACAAATAGCATTACCCTGAGAGGGAGGGAGCCCAGTGTGTGTGTGTGGGGGGGATTTCTCAGATCTCAAAGGCAGAATACTGCCAAGCCTGCATTCAACCCCTACCCTTTGCGCCAGCCTTGTTATCACTGAAAATGATACGAGCCGAGCTGAGAGGCAGAGAGCCTGGTAAAGACACCAGTCTTTGTGCGTGGCCTTGAGGCTGCCAGGTGTCTCTCAAATGGTTCCGCTTGCCTGGATGGTGCAAAGGGTCACACTCAGGGCTGATCACGGACAGAGCTGCACTAGGCTAATACTACCTTCTGCGACCTGGAAGTTTCTTCATGAATGTTGTTTTTTAATCTGTGGCGTCATCATCAGTCCTTCATTAACTATTTATGAGGAACACTTGAATAACACACCACATACAGTGTTAAACTAATTATTTGGACTAACACCAGGAGGCATCATTTCCCCAGGGCGAGCCAGCCTCTGGAGCTGCTGGCCCAGGCTCAGACTCCTCCTGGCTGTGGAGGAGATGCCAGCACGGAAGGAAGGCCTTGGCTTCTGGCCTACGAGCAGATCCTCCCGCCAGAGTCACAAGGGGTCTTGGGGGAGGAGCAGAGGGAAGGGCTAAGTCTGGGCATAGTAGTACAACACTGTTAACTCATCTTAGCAGCCAGAGTTTGCATTAATCATACCTCTTTATTTTCTGCATGTCTGATGCTTTGACATCTGGAGGCCTGTCCTCCCAGAGTTAGTTCCTAGGGATAGGAAAGGCTCACCCATGAGAATCCTCTTCGTGTGCAAATGGACTGATTCAGAGCCTATACCCCACTCACCTCCTTTATTGAGCTCTTGTGGGGCGACCACCATCCCCCTGCCCAAATCACTCCAGGGCCATGTGCCAGACAAGCAGATACAGCCCCTACATACACCCCAGACCCTGCTGAAGTTATTCCAACTAGCCAATTCTAAGCCTGTTTACCCGGCCAGGCCTGATTCTTCCCACAGGAACCACGATGAAGGCTCTTCTTGTCCATGTTTTCTGTCTGCCTCCTCTGTCTCCTGGCTGACAGGGTGCATGGCACACCCCCTCCTCTTGGAAACTGTGAGTAACAAACTGTCTTTTCCGTGTCAGTTGTCTCCGATCTGTTGCCCTCACCATGCCCAAATACAACAAAATCTGCCTTTTAAAACGGCTTGCATTGAATCTTTCCTGATTTGTGAGCTATATAAATGAGCAGACCGAAGCAGTGAGTGTTTATCGTGTTCCTATTGTCATGCATTATAATAGTCATTTTTAATCTACTATCTTATTTAATGGTATTTTCCAAACCCAAATAGCTTAAATAGCATCCCCAAGGTCAAAAGACGGAGACTAAACTCAGGTCTTCCAGTTCCCAGCTCAGGACTTTCCTATTGCACTAGTTGTAAATCGCGAAGACAGATTTCTTTTCATTGTTTTTTCTTTTTCTCCTCCTCCTCCTCTTCCTCTTCCTCCTTCTTTTTTTGGCGGGGTCTTGTTGTGTTTCTCAGGCTGGACTCAAATTCCTAGGCTCAAGCAGTCCTCCTGCCTCACCCTCCTGAGTAACTGGGACTACAGGTGCATGCTACTGTGCCTAGCAGATTTATTTTTATTCTATATTTCCTATTCCTTCCTTGATTAGTGGCCACTGCCCACCCCCTCCCCTGCTTTTGTTTCCACCTATCCTTTACTCAAAAAATAATTTCCTTTGCAGTGTTATTGGTTGCCTTCCTCCCTCTCAGGTGAAAATCTGAAAGAGAAATAAATGATAAATTACAGAATATAGCACCATTTCTTCTTTTGATTACAAAAGATATTAAGTTCTTAACTTAGCCATTATTTTCACATTTTTAAGAGTAACAATAAAGTCTTCAAATATGCACTTAGTTTTAAATGTTTTTTTTTTCTGGTTAAGCTTTTTACTTGTTTTTGTTTGTTTGTTTGTTTGAGTTGGCGTCTCACTCCGTCGCCCAGACTGGAGTGCAGTGGCACGCTCCCGGCCACGGCAGCCTCTACCTGCTGGGCTCCGGCGATCCTTCCGCCTCAGCCTTCCAAGTACCCAGAACTACAGGCGCGTGCTACCATGCCTGGCTAGTTTTTGATTTATTGTAGAGATGAGGTCTCGCCAAGTGGCCCGGGCGGGTCTCGAACCCCCGGGTTCAGGCAATCCACTCACCTCAGCCTCCCAAAGCGCTGGGATTACAGGCTGAGCCACCGAGCCCGGCTTTTGAATGTCTTTTAAGAACAGAAAATAGAGCTACAGGGCCAGATTGATTCTTCCACCCGAAATAGCTTTTAATTAGGACAAAACATACAAAACAACAGGATTTAAGAATGTAGACTTCAGGCAACAAAAGACGGTGATCCCTGAGAGACAGGAAACAACCAGATATTCCCTGCAATTGTCCCAGCTTGCTGTCCAGTGCTTCCAGGTTGTGGTGCAGGGAGGAGGAACCCAAGCAGAGCCTCTGATTCCAAGGAGGCCCAAGAGAGTGGCCTAGGATTCCAAGGAGGCCAAGGAGAATAGAATTTGCAGGGCTGAGTAACAGAGCTGACAGAACTACAGGGCAAGAGAACTCTAGACATCTACAGAGGATCCCCTCAAGTATTCAACTGAATATTGTTTACTGCAGGTGTGTGTGTGTGGAAAGAATCCCCTGAGTGCATAAGAAAGAATAATACCTAGAACTCATGTAAGAATGTAAATAGTGCGTATTACAACCATCCAGGCTGGAAAACCTCATAATCCACAGAGCGTTGGGTAGACCAATCAGAAAGGTGTTGCCTCAGTATTAAATGTTGCTCTGGTTGTACAAAACAAAACTTAGAAGCAAGACCTGAAAGTGTCAAGCTGTTCCCAAATACACAAAGTTTAAGAGTATTTATGGAATACACAAAATATCATTCAACAAATTAAGTTTGCAATGATTGAAATCCTATTTTTAAAATTACCAAACATGTAAAGAAGCATACCAAGGAGAATGCGACCCATAATGAGGTGGGAAATATATCAGTTCAAATTCATAGCACTGACCCTGGTGACAGTAGTAGAAAAAGACATCCAAATGGTCATTTAAACTGTATTTCATATGTTCAAAATGCTAGAGGAAAGATTAAACATAGTAAGAGAAATGAAAGTCAGAAAACAAATTCAAGAGTATGGTAATGCATTTAAGGCGAGGGCCTTCTTGGTGGGCCTCTTATAATGTGCCCATGCCAGAGTAAGCTGCAGCCTCCAATCATTGCCTTGCCTCTTTACTCATGGGCTGTGAGCACTGAAGGGGGTTGCACAGTATCAAACAAACAAAAAAAAACAAATAAATCCAAGTTGAACTTCTAGAGAGGAAGATTACAACTTCTGAAATAAAAATTACACTAGATAGGATTAACAAAAGATAAGACATTGCAGAACAAAAAAATTATAAATTTGAAGATGTAACAATAGAAACTATCCAAAATGAAACATAGAAAAAAAAAGTTATCAGACATTGGTAAGTCACGGGCAATTTCAAGTGGTATAATACACATGTACTAGAAGTTTCCCAGGAGGAGAATAGAAAAAAGTAAGTGAAGAAATAATGGTTTCTAAATTTCCCAGTATGATGAAAACTATAAACTCTCAGATTCAAGAAGCTCATTAAGCCTCAGGCACAAGAAACATGAAGAAAATGACACTGAGTTCCATCAAAATCAGATTGTTCAGAGCCAGTAACAAAAAGAAAAGCACCCAAGAGGACAGAAGATGGGAAGGAAGACATTAGACAGAGCAACTAAGACAAGAATAACAGCAAATTTATCATTGGAAACAATGCAAGCATGAAGACGATGGAATAACATCTTTAAAGTACTGAAAGAAAAAAATGGTCAAATTAGAATTCTATACAACACACTTTTATATCCAGAGGAAACCTCTTTCAAAAATGAAGGTAAGCCGGGCTTGGTGGCTCAGCCTGTCATCCCACGCCTTGGGAAGCTGAGGTGAGTGGATCGCCTGAGCCTGCGGGTTTGAGACCCGCCCAGGCAACTTGGCAAGACCTCATCTCTACAATAAATCAAAAATTAGCCGGGCGTGGTAGTGCACACCTGTAGTTCCAGCTCCTTGGAAGGCGGAGGCAGAAGGATCACCAGGGCCCAGCAGGTAGAGGCTGCGGTGGTCGGGAGCAGCCACTGCACTCCAGTCTGGGTGACAGAGTGAGACTCCAACTCAAAAAAAAAAAAATGAAGGTAAAATATAGTCAGAATGGCAATTATTAAAAAACAAAAACAGATGTTGATGAGGTTATAGAGAAAGGATTACACTCATACTCTGGAATGTAAGCTTGTTCAGCTTCTATGGAAAGCAGTTTAGAGATTTCTCAAAGAACTAAAAATAGATTTACCATTTGACCCTAGGAATCCCACTCCTGGGTGTGTATCCAAAGAAGCATAGATCACTATATCAAAAAGACACCTACACTTGTATGTTTATTGTGTTGGTATTCACAAGAGCAAAACATGGGACCAACCTAGGTTACCATTAATGGTGGATTGAATAAAGAAAATGTGGTGCATATACATCATGAAATCCTATGGAGTATGAAAGAAACAAAACCATGTCCTTTGCAGCAACTTGGGTGCAACTGGAGGCCATAATTTTAACAACTAACAAAGAAATAGAAAACCAAATTCCAAGACCTGCCTGGGCAAGTTGGTGAGACCTCATCTCTACAATAAATCAAAAAATCAGCCGGGCATGGTAGCGCGCGCCTGTAGTTCTAGCTACTTGGAAGGCTGAGGCGGAAGGATCGCCATAGCCCAGCGGGTCGAGGCTGCGGTGGCCGGGAGTGGCCACTGCACTCTAGTCTGGGTGACAGAGTGAGACTCCAACTCAAAAAAAAAAAAAAAAAAAAAACAACCAAATTTCACATGTTCTCACTTATAAGTGGGAGTTAAATACTGGATACACAGGGGCATAAGGATGGGAACAACAGACTCTAGGGACTCCTAAAGGGAAGAGAGAGGGAGGGAGGGGGGAAAGGGTTGAAAAACCACTAATTGGGTACCATACTCACCTCTCGGGTGATGGGCTCAATGGAAGCCCAACTTGATCATCACATAATATATCCATGTAACAGACCTGCACATGTGCCCCTTGAATCTAAAATATTTTTTAAAAGGAGGCAAAATAAAGCAATCTCAGAATAAGAAGAATTCATCACCAGCAAGTTCATCAGTCTTCTGCAATATTTAAGCAGTTGTTAATTTCATCCCATGTATTTTCTTCCTTTTGGACATTATAGCTTTTATCTTTAAAGATTTAATCTCTTATATCTATGCTTTTTACTTTGATGTTTGAAAATATTGAAATGCAGTTATAAGAACTATTTTAATGACTCATCCAGCTAAATGTAACATCTATATCAGTTATGTGTCATTTTCAAATGATTTATTGCCTCTTTTACTATAGGTCATATTTTCCTGCTTTGCATGCCTAGAAATTTTTTACTGGATGCTGGACATTGTCACATTTACCTTGTGTGCTGGATATTTTGTATTTCTATAGATGTTCTTGAGTTTTGTTCCAGAATGCCGTTTAGTTACTTGGAAACAATTAGATCCTTTTAGGTCTTTCTTTTAAGATATGTTAGGTGAGAGCTGAGCCATGTTTCATCTAGGGCTAATTACTTTCCAACATTGAGGAAGATCTTTCTGAGTTCTGTACCCCATGCCCCATGGATTGTAAGGTTTTCCAACCTGGCTGGTGGGGACAGGTACTAATCCTAGTCACTGAGTGCCATGCGCTGTTCTTGCTAATACTTTTAGGTTAACCGATAGTTTCCTCACACTTATCAGTACTCTGTAAAATACTTGAAAGGGACCCTGTGCAGATCTCCGAGGTTCTGCCTCCCTGGTACTCTACTGAAAACTCAAGCTACCTTAGTTTCCCGAGCCTGTTAGCTCTGTCTCCTCATCAGATAGTCTAATAGGTTTTTCCTGGGTTTACTTTCCCTGGACCATAGCCTGGAACTCCTGGGCAATCATAGGTCTCACTTTGTTCCCTGTCTCTCAGAAATCGCTGTGTTCTATGGACTAATGTTCAGTATCCTGAAAAGTCATCAGTTTTTTGTGCTTTGTCTAGTTTCTTGGTTTTTGGCAAGAGGGTAAATATGGTCTCTGTTATTCCATCTTGTTTAAAATGATAAGTCCTAGACTGTTTACTTTTAATTTTTTATGTATTGGGCTTTACATTGATCACCTTGCTATTAATTTCAGATTGTTTGATTTGTTCTGTTCCTGCCTTCATTTGTATTAGTTATTTCTTTGTGGTTTCATTTTATATCCATTATTAGATCATTAATTTTATTCCTTTTTCTCTTTTTCAGTGGTGGCCTTGGGGAGACAGTATGCATCTTTATCTTACCTATTTTCAAACAGTATTATACCAGTTCATATATAGTATAAGAAACTTACAACAATATACTTACAATTTCTCCTTCCAATTCTTTTGTGCTGTTTTTGTTATATTTTACTTTTCTATATCTTATAAACTGTTCAACACATTGCTATTCATTTTACTCAGGCAGCCAAGTATCATAATGCAATTAAGAATAAATAGAATAATGTCTTTTATATTTATCTTAATATTTATCTTTTAGTGTCTTCCATTCCTTGATTACAATCAAGTTTCTATTTGGTTATCTTACTCCTTTTACATTAAGAACCTACATTTTAACATTTTTATTTTATTTTATTTTATTTTTTGAGTTGTAGTCTCCCTCTGTCACCCAGACTGGAGTGCAGTGGCACGCTCACGGCCACCGCAGCCTCGACCTGCTGGGCCCGTCGATCCTTCCGCCTCAGCCTTCCAAGTCACTGGAACTACAGGCATGTGCTACCACGCCTGGCTAATTTTTTTGATGTATTGTAGAGACAAGGTCTCACCAAGTTGCCCAGGCAGGTCTCGAACCTGCAGGCTCAGACAATCCACTCATCTCGGCCTCCCAAAGTGCTGGGATTACAGGCTGAGCCACCGAGCCCGGCCTTAACATTTTTATAGAAGCAGGTCTGCCTGAAATTAATTCTTCTAGATTTTGTTTCTCTGAAAAAATCACTATCTTGCCTTCATTTTTGAGATATATTTTTTTCTGGGTGTATACTTATGGACCGAAAGGTTTTTTTTTCCCCCTTAATTCTGTAAACATATTACTCCCTTTCTTCTGGCTTGTATAACTTCTTATGTGTTTCTAATTTTTGTTTTTCTGTACATGTTTCTATTTTCTCTGGCTGCCTTAAAGATTTTCTCTTTATCTTTGGTATTTAGCAGTTTGTTGATGGCAATGATGGGTCTAGGAGTTTTAAAAATAAATTTCCTACTTGGAGTTCTCTGTAACTCTTAGATCTGTGGTTTCATGTATTTCTTTAAAAAAAAAAAAAAAAAAAGACTTCACAGTTATGTCTTCAAAAACTTCCTCCACATTTTTCTCTTTCTCTTCTTCTAGGACTCAAATGACACGTATGTAATGATATCATCCCATAGTTTTAAATACTTTAAGTTTTAAAATTCATTTATCACTCTGTGTTTTAGTTTGAATAGTTTCTATTGACATGCCTTCAAGGTCACTGGTTTTTTTTTTTCAGCTGTATCTACTTTACTCATTGGCCCATGAAGGGAATGTTTTAAATCTCTGATATTGTGGTTTTAATTTCTAGCACTAGCAGAGATACTTTCTCATCATTTCCATCCTTCTGCTGAAATTTGCTAGTTCTTCATGCATTTATATTTTCCCTTTGAGTCTTTGACATAGTTTTTAGTTAGGTTAAAATTTCTCTCTTATAGTTTCAACATTTGGATAATCTGATTTTGGTTTTGTTGGCTGTTTTATCTCTTGAAGACAGGTTGTTTTCTCTTGCAATTTTGTATGTCTCACAATTTTTAACTAAATGTCATACATCGTATTTAGAATAACAGCAGAGACGGAGGCAAACAGTATTTGTACCTTGTTGAGGTTTATAGACCTGGCTGGAGGTTTTGCACAGACCCAGCTATCAGACAGACTATGATCCTGATGAGACAGAACACCCACACAAGAAGTCAGGCAAAGAACTTTATTGCTCACAGATAGGTAGTGAGAACCAGCAGTAGCTTAGGATCCATAGCAAGCTAGTCTAGTCCTTCAAGGCTCAGGAAAGCTGCCCAGGGCAGATGGAGTCTTGTCCGGATGTAGCCACAGCCGAGGGGCCCCCAAAGCACACCACTCTGGTTTCATTTCCCAGGGGAAACTTAGATCTCTGAGTGCAAGTGTTGCAAGACATCCTGTTTTAGAAGGGACGAGGACAAAGTTCAGGCTATTCGTTCTAATCTCAGGATGTTGCCTTGTCAGTGCATTCTACCCAATCAGAAGCAAGAGGAGGGAGAGCCGAGTCAGCCAAGGTTACCTGAGGACCGGTCTTCCCGCACACCTGGAAATAGAAATGCCTCTTCTGTTAGGCCGTGAGTGGCTATGTGGGAATGGAAGGTAGGAGGTGAGGAAGTGGAAGCTGAGTCAGTTTAGCCAGGAGTTGAGCTGGTTTGGGCTTCAGATTTCTCTAGCAGTGGGCTGCCACTACCATCTGCTTAGTGTGGGTCTGGGGTGCTAGTGGGTTTTTCTTAGTGTTCCTGCTTCCCTCTCAAAGTTCGGCTCTCCCCATGGGCTTACACCACAGAGGGATGTCTCTCCGGCCGCTCTTTCCCCTTCCTTAGCAGTAGTGCTTGTTACTCATCGCTAGGCTTATGGCGAGGCAGGAATCTTCTCTTATCCTGGACTAGCCTCAGTCTCAGGGGGACCCTGTGAACCTCAGATTGGGGTGAGGATTTATTTTATTTTATTTTATTTTTGAGTTAGAGTCCCACTCCATCGCCCAGACTGGAGTGCAGTGGCCGCTCCCGGCCACCGCAGCCTCGACCTGCTGGGCCCGGCGATCCTTCCACCTCAGCCTTCCAAGTAGCCGGAACTACAGGTGCGCGCCACCACGCTGGCTAATTTTTGATTTACTGTAGAGACGAGGTCTCGCCAAGTTGCCCAGGCGGGTCTCGAACCCGCGGGCTCAGGCAATCCACTCACCTCGCCCTCCCAAGGCGCGGGATGACAGGCTGAGCCACCGAGCCCGGCTGGGGTGAGGATTTATTGATATC
The DNA here is from genome assembly GCA_963574415.1 of Tarsius wallacei. Taxonomy (NCBI): domain Eukaryota; kingdom Metazoa; phylum Chordata; class Mammalia; order Primates; family Tarsiidae; genus Tarsius; species Tarsius wallacei. The sequence goes on from CAUYQG010092007.1 coordinate 12,627, forward strand.
CCCGTGCTTTTCACTACGGCAGCCAAACTCTGCTTTGTATCTGTTCTTAGTTTTGGGTAGAAATTGACTGCCCCTTCCCAGCTCTACTCTTCTGGGTATCAGCGTAGGATTCTGAACCCAGGAAGTCTCCTGCCTAACCTAGGGGTAGAAGATTTTTGCTTCTTCCCTTCTTCCGGTAGCTATGGCTCTTTTTTGTGTGTCTTGGGAGAGAGTTTCCTACTTTCTCCAGAGAAAGATAGGTTTTACTTCTCCTCTTCTCCAAGAAGCCATGGATCTAGAAGATTCACTCGCTCTTCTGTCATGGCGTAAGCCTCTTGCCTCAGGGAAGCAAGCAGGCCTTTTGCCTGTCTTCCTTAGCTGGCTCCTCCTTTCTCTTCAGTCTCTGACTACACCCAGTCGTGTCTAGGCCCCCAGCTATTCCAGACTGACATGCTGGCCCACCCTTAGCCCCTAAGAGCTTGTTAACATATTAGTTTGCTTCTTCTTCCTTGCTCGTTTGGCAGCCACGTCTTTGTTCCAGGCTCCGCCAGAGGAGAGACTGCGTGTGTCGAATCTTGCCTTGGAAGGCCTCGTTCCTCCTTGGAATTTCGTTTATTGGTTGCCTTTTGCCCTCAGCTCTCTCACAGGCTCCATAAAACATATAATTGGGTACATATCCATCTTTTCCTCATTGTCACAGTGGGAACAACGTTCTTTCCAGGATTCTTCCTCCTGAGAGGAAGTCCCGTTTTTCTTTTCACTCAATTCCTCTCTTTTTTCTCAATGACCGAGAGAGGTGAGTTTTTCCTTTTATACACCGGAAACTCAGTTCTCAGGGAGGTTATGTTTCTTGACCAGCAGGTGATGAAGCTGAGACTCCTAAGCTACAGAACCTGTGTGACATCTTTATTAGGATGCGGGAGTGGAGAGCCAGGCCGGAAGCCGGAGGGTCCTGGGAGGTGAGAGAACGTGGGAAGCAGAGACCACCCGGAGCGTTAGAGTTCACAATATTCGCACCTCTATCAGAGGCAAGAATGCAGCCATCAGCCAAGGACACGAACCCAGACTGGGCGAATTTCTGAAACACCAAGGACTGGGAACTGCCCCACTCAGGGTGAGGAAGGTCTGTACGATGACAGAGAAGGGAGCATCTCCAGAGCCTCCAGGATCGAGGCCCACCTGGCCCGACCTACCGTCACAACTGGCCCTACCTGCCGTCCTTGACACTCCCCCAATGTGCCACCCGTAGTGCCGATACCCCAGCCCACCAGCCATCTCTCCAACACGTGCTCCCTTTCCTGTCTTCATGACCTTCTTGGAGGTGTCCCTCAACCAAGCTGTGTCCTACGCCCAGGAGGCCACCTTCTCTCAACAGCTCTGCCCACTCAAAGTTGGGAATGGAGAAGAAAAGCTCTGTGCATGTGTGTGTATCTGAGAGAGTGAGCAATTAACTGTGTGTACCATGTGTGTGAAAGGAAGCGAAAGGAAGGGTGAGGGTGTGGGGGTGAGTGGCAGGAGGAGAGTGCCCCAGCAAAGGTGAGAGGCAACTCAGAGAACACTGAGAAGAGAGAAGACACAGCCAAAACGGAATTGCTTATCTACTGCAAGTTGAGAGCAGCTCTGGGTATTTCTTCTATCTAATTATTATTATTATTATTATTATTATTTGAGTTGGAGTCTCACTCTGTCGCCCAGACTAGAGGGCAGTGGCCGCTCCCGGCCACCGCAGCCTCGACCTGCTGGGCTCCGGCGATCCTTTCGCCTCAGCCTTCCAAGTCGCTGGAACTACAGGCGCGCGCTACCACGCCCGGCTAATTTTTGATTTATTGTAGAGATGAGGTCTCGCCAAGTTGTCCAGGCGGGTCTCGAACCCGCGGGCTCAGGCAATCCACT
>CAUYQG010092009.1:0-20589 GCA_963574415.1 Tarsius wallacei
CTGGGACTACAGGCATGGACCACCATGCCTGGATCATTTCTTGAATTTTTTTTTGTAGAGATGAGGTCTCACTATGTTGCCCAGGCTGGTCTCCAACTCCTGGGTTCAAGCACTCTTCCTACCTTGGCCGCCCAAAGTGCTGGGATTAAAGGTGTGAGCCACGGTACCTGGCTTTTTTTTTTTTTTTTTAAATAAAAGAGACAAGGTCTCACTCTGATGCCCAGGCTGGAGTGCAGTGGCACAATCATAACTCGCTCCAGCCTTGACCTCCTGGCCTCAAGCGATCCTCCCTCCTCAGCCTCCTGAGTAGTTGGGACTATACGCACGGGCCACCATGCTTGGCTACTTTTTAAAGATCTTTAGAGACAAGGTCTTGCTATGTTGTCCCGGCTGGTGTCGAACTCCTGGCCCCAAGCAATCTTCCCACCTCAGCCTCCTAAGTCCCAGGGAAGAGACATTTCAAAGGAAGAAATACCAGTTCTCCTCACAGACTGGAAGTCGGTGCAAGCATGGAAAAGGACAGGGCCCTGCTGTTGGCTGAATCTTTCCCAGTACCATACTTGCTAGGAGCATGTCCCATGGAGCACGTCTCTTTTGAATTACAAGAACTGTATGTGAAAGATCTTCTTTTTTTTTTTTTGAGTTGGAGTCTCACTCCGTCACCCAGCCTGGAGTGCAGTGGCACGCTCACGGCCACCCCAGTGTCAATCTGCTGGGCTCCGGCCATCCTTCTAACTCAGCCTTCCAAGTGTCCAGAACTACAGGCCACGCTACCACACCCAGCTAATGTTTGATCTATTGTAGAGACGAGGTCTCACCAGGTTGCCCTGGCGGGTCTCAAACCCGCGGGCTCAGGCAATCTACTTGCCTCAGCCTCCCAAAGTGCTGGGATGACAGACTGAGTCACTGATCCCAGCCTGAAAGATCTGCTTATCCTCTCTTAACAGACAAGGAAACAGAGGCTTAGAGGGGTCACTTTAAAGTCACCCAGCTGGATAGGGAGCTGGCGTTGGGAGAAAAGATGGCAGCTCCCTGCTCCTGCCTGGAACACTGACCAGCTGGCGAGGAAGTGGGGGACGGCTGGGGCGGCCATCGTCTCCCTGTCCAGGGAAGCAGCAGCGTTTATGTCTCCTGTCCTGGCCACACCTGATCATTATTTGTTCCCACTGCAGAATGCACCAAAGACATTGCCCCGTGAAAAATTCCTCCTCCGCTTCTCGACCCGGTCTCATTTCCTCTGTGACATGACAGGGTGCAATTAACAACATGCTAACCTTCCAAGGGAGATGCCTGTTTGACACGGCACTCGGGCCAGGGGACGTCTGGTGACCGAGGGGCTGGTGCACGTCCCATGGGGCTGGCGGGAGAGCGGAGCGGGAGGGAGGAGGAGGAAGGTGGGCTTTCTGGTTGTCTGGCAGCAGATGCCTGCGTTTCCCCCCTGCTGCCTTGTCTGCAGTCTCCTACCTCAGGCACCACGTTCTCTCAGGAGCCAGGGCTGGTGGTGCTCCCAGGGCCCTTCTGCATGCAGCCGGTTTCCATGGGAACATCTCAGGAGGAGGATGCTAGGATTCCGGGCTCTTTGTAGCCTCGGATAAACAATGCGTTGGCTGTTTCTGAGACTCTCAGAACCCTCCTCTGCCTTCCCTAATGCCACTGGGAAGGCCCCTCCCCCACGCAAAAGGCATCTGAAATGAGAAATTAGGTCCACGCAGCTTTTTAGATGTAGAAGAGAATTCCCATGTGGTTTAGTTAATAAAGGGGGTGGAAGTTTTAATTTAGTCACTTTTTAAAAAAAAAAGAGATGAAGTCTCACTATGTTGCCCAGGCCGGCCTTGAACTCCTGGCTTCAAGTGATCTTCCCGCCTCGGCCTCCCAGAGTCCTGGGATCACAGGCGTGAACCACTGTGTCTGGCCTGGGTGGAGGTTTTGAAAACTCGTGTCTGTCAAACCCACTGAGAGGCACAGAGCATCCCAGGGGAGAATTCTAGCAAGGCTCTGCTGAGGCGTCTCCCGGCTTCTCTCTGACACCTGCCTGACTCGGCTGCCTCTGCAGTGCAGCTCACATCAGAGCTGAGGAAGTTTGCTCCTCAGCTAAGGGGTCATTCATTCATTCTTTCATTCACTCACTCACAGATTTCACCATCACCTATGAGGCATCTACCTCGTGCCAGGGACTGTACCACTAGCCGGGGACACACGTAAGGAGCTCCCAGCTCAGTAAGAAGGACAAATGGTGAACGAAATATTAATTATAGGTGAATCCAGAGCTGAGGCAGGAGGGATTCAAACAAAATCAGCGCCACATGTTATAACTCAATCATTAAGGCGTTTCTGGTATTGGCTAGCTCTTTATTTCTCGTCCTGGTTATCCTGGTGATTTTTTTTTTTTTTTGGTAGAGACAGAGTCTTTCTGTGTTGCCCAGGATGGTCTCGAACTCCTAACCTCAAGCGATCCTCTCGCCTTGGCCTCTCAAATTGTGAGCTACCATGCCTAGCCTCCTGATGACCTGAGTGCTTTAATGCTACAGTTAGAGGAGAGCAGTTTTCCTCTTTCTAGACCACCTGCTAAGTTCCTGGCACTGTGTCTGGCATAAGGATTGGAACCGTGCATGGAGCTGCTGTGGTCCCAGGACTTGTTTTCCGCTGCCCTCAGATGCTTTAGTATGGGGAAAGAGAGAGGCTTTGAGTCAAGGATCTGGGGCAAAACTATCCCTGTCATTTGCCACTTGAGTAACCACTGAATGTTGATTGCTTCATCTGTAAAATGGGAATGTCTCATAGGGCTGCATGAGAGTTCAAGGACATAATATCTACCAAGTTCCTGGCACTGTATCTGGCATATGAAAAGAGCTAAGTGTTATCTCTGTCCCTTCTGTTTCTTCATAGATTCCTGTTCTCTCCACTCATGTGTGTTACCTGGACCTGGAACTCTTGCCACCCGAGACCCAGAGTTACGTGTTAAAATGTCCTTTCCTTTACCTGGACCCCTGTGATGGTTAATTGTATGTGTCAACTTGACTGGACCATGGGGTGCCCAGATTAAACATTATTTCTGGGTGTGCCAAAGAATAGGACAAAAGGTAGAAGAAGAAGGAATTCACCCCGCCTTTTTCTGCCTCACTGTTGGAACTGGGTGTTTCTTCTCATCTAGAGACAGGGTCTCACTCTGCCACCCAGGCTGGAGTGTTGTGACATGATCACAGCTCACTGCATCCTTGACCGCCTGGGCTCAGGCGATCCTCCCACCTCAATCTCCCAAGCAGCTGGGACTACAGGTGCATACCACTGCGCTTGACTAAATTTTTGTATTTTGGGCAGAGACGAGGTCTCACTTTGCTGCCCAGGCCAGTCTTGAACTCAAGGGATCCTCCTGCCTTGACTTCCCAAAGTGCTAGGATAACAGGCGTGAGCCACCGCTCCCAGCCTCCTCTCATCTTCTGCCCTGGGACTGGGTTTTATGCCATCAGCTCCCCTAGTTGTCAGCCTTTGAACTTGGACTGAATTTTACTACTGGCTTTCCTGGGTCTCCATCTTGCCGACTGCAGATCATGGAACTTTGTAGCCTCTATGACTGCATGAACCAATCTGTATAATAAATCTGCTCATCTGTATCTCTATATATCCTGTATATGGGTCTGTATCCCTGGAGAACCCCACAGCAGAGTGGGATCCCTCAGCTCCTGGGCAGTCCCATAGGTAGATTGCTCTCTGCATCTCAGTACAAACCCCGGCTCCCCTCTGCTCTATTCTGTTGTGACAGGACAGGCGGTTCCTATGAGGGAACTCAAAGAAATAAAGTATGTGGGAAAGAGTGGATTGAGAAGACAGGTCCACCCAGCAAAAGCAAGTTGAAGTTCTCCTCACTTGTGAATTTAATTGAATTGGTAATTTATGTTCCTGTAACTGCCGGAATAACCTCCCTGTTCCATTTCCCCTTTTATTGGGTCTCAGGACATGTAAGTATAAAGCTATACAACATATATGTAAATAAGGCCTTCCATTCAACCTTTACAGAGACATTCATTTGATGGGAAAGCAAAAGTTGCATTGGGCATCATTCCTGGATTCTGAAAACGTATGTGTTCAGGTCGGGGCTGAGAACACAGGCAGCCCCCTTGTGAGGAGTGACTTGAGTTACATCTTCTCATAGTGCCTGGAGTTCCAAAATCACAAGACTGCCCCTTTTGAACCTCTTATTAAAATGTCTTGGCTCCTGGCAAATGCAGTTAAATTGTCATGGAAGGCCAACAAGGACGTCCTGGGAACATGTGGGAGCCGGGACAGGTTTGCTGACTTTGTCCTTTGGTGCCGCTTTGTCCTGCTGGTCAGAGATGACCAGGTGAGACCACGGGCCTGAGGAAATGGAGAACTAAACAGCAGAGGGAGATGATGCAGACACTGGCCAGAAGAGCTTCCAACATGGGGAAACTGCCTAAAGAGACCGTGTTCATGTTTGACCCTTTGGGGACAGAGGCTGGTGAGGGTGGCCTGAACTCCAGAGATGCCGGTCATGAGGGTCTTGAGGTCAGGAAATCAAGGTACTGGGAAGTCAGCATGAGAGACGGGGCCAGGACAAGCCAAGGTGTTAAACCAAGGGTCCCCAGGCCCACGTGAGGCCGGAGGTGGGAGGAAAGGCTGAATGCAGCAGGAGTGGACAGGGCCCAGCAAACACTGACTCAGATGTGGAGGGTTGCAGAGATGCTTTTACCTTGGGATTTGGGCCTCTGTGACCTCCTGCTAGGGGTAGGCTCTTAGGCTAGACAAGACAGGACCTTCATGGAACCCTTTGATATCCATACAAAAGGATGTCTGGTCTTTGCTTCGGGTTCCAGAGCTTCAAAACCCCTGGAAATTCTCGCAGGATAAGAACGTCTTTTGTTATTCATCATGAGCCCCTTTTGACTTGAGTTTATGCTAATGAGACTGCCCCCCACAGGGCCTCCAGATAGCTTCAGGATGGGGACTGGCCATCAGAAAAACCGGTGACCCCACTTCCTAATCTCCAGAGAAGGAAGAGAGGTTGGAGATCGGGTTCAAGCACACGGCCGATGGTTTACTCAATCAGGCCTATATAAAGAAACCTTGATAAAAACTCTGAACGAGGCTTGAAACGCTTCTGGGTTGGTAAAAATATTAATGTGCCCTAAGGGTGGTGCCCTTCCTAACTCCACAGAATCAGAAGCTCCTGTGCCACCATCTCCCAAGGTTTTGTCCTATGTATCTCTTCTATTTGGCTGTTCCTGGATATACTTATTTTTTTCCAAGTTGAAGTCACTATGCAGTGGCATGATTACAGTTCACTGAAGCCTCGACCTCCTGGGCTCAGGTGATCCTCCTGTCTCAGTCTCCCAAGTAGCTGGGACTACAGGCACGTGCCACCACACCCAGCTAATTTTTTTGATTTTGGCAGAGACAAGGTCTCACTAGATTGCCCAAGCTGGTGTGGTCTTGAACTCCTGGGCTAAAGTGATCCTCCCACCTTGGTCTCCCAGAGTGTGGGGATTACAGGTGTGAGCCATCATGCCAGGCCATGTTTCTGGTTATGTTCTTTAGAATAAAAACATAATCATAAGTACCCTGCTTTCCCAAGTTCTGTAAGTTGTTCTAGTGAATTATCAAACACTGGAGGGGGGTGTTATGGGAACCCCCAAGTTTGTAGTTGTCCAAGAGGAAGTGTGGGTAGCTTGGAGATCCTTGAGACTTGTGGCTGGTGTCTGAAACGGAGGCAGACTTGTGCGACCCGTGGGGTCTGTGCTAACTCTGGTTAATGTCAGAATGAATTGTCAGAAACCCAGATGGTGTCAGAGGACTGGTGTCAGAGCCTAGCCCCTTCCTCCATGAAAAAATGAAGAATTATATTTTACAACCGTGTTGGTGTAAAGGTGAATGTCATCTACTGGATTCATCATTTTATATCCATTATTACGGTGTTTCTTCAAAATCCGATTCTAGGAGAAATAAAATGAAAACATTCTCATTGGTCCTGGGCGTCATGCCCAGCGTACCTCACTCGAGTACGTGCTCTCACACGGAGAAGCTGGCTCTGCGATTCAGGGTGCTTTGAGGGGCAACTCTGGGTTTCTGTTGCTGGAGACTTTTTCTACCCTCATCTCTACCATATTCTGGTTACAACAACACAGACCCATGCCCTAACTGTGGCAGCGATGTGGTATTCTGGGGTAGCTTTTTTTGTGGGGGGGGGAAGGGCACAAACACAGTCCCCCACTACCACAAATTATGCAGTCAAGTTTCCCATGTTTGAGGAAATTGCAGGGGTCTGCACATCCGGAGTGCAACGGATAAGCCTCACCCTGGGAAAACCACTTTCATGATCATGGTCTCTTCCCTGCCAAGTAAATATTATATATATTTTTTAAAGAGACTAGGTCTTTAGCTGGGCTCGGTGGCTCAGCCTGTAATCCCGCGCCTTGGGGGGCTGAGGTGAGTGGATTGCCTGAGCCCGCGGGTTTGAGACCCGCCTGGGCCACTTGGCAAGACCTCATCTCTACAATAAATAAATAAAAAAGATTAGCCGGGTGTGGTAGCGCACACCTGTAGTTCCAGCTACTTGGAAGGCTGAGGCAGAAGGATCGCTGATGCCCAGCGGGTCGAGGCTGCGGTGGCCGGGAGCGGCCACTGCACTCCAGTCTGGGTGACAGAGGGAGACTCCAACTCAAAAAAAAAAAAAAAAGAGGGACAAGGTCTCACTCTGTCTCCCAGGGGGTAGTGCAGCAGCGTGATCACAGCTCACCACAGCCTCCAGCTCCTAGACTCAAGTGATTGTCTTGCTTCAGCCTCCCGAGTTGCCAAAACTAGAGGTACATGCCACCACGTCTGGCTAATTTTTTGTAGAGATGAGGTCTTTCTACATTGTCCAGTCTGGTCTCAGACTCCTGGGCTCAAGCAATCCTCCTGTCTTGGCCTCCCAAAGTGCTGGGATTATAGGTGTGAGCCACCGTGTCTGGCCCCATTTTCTAATAAGGTCACTTTCTGAAGCACTAGGGGTTAGGGCTTCATATGCACTTTGAGGGGACACAATACTCACAGCTCATACTTCTTGGCTCAAAGGGGCCTCTAAATCAAGCAAGCATGTGCCCAGGGGACAGAAGGAGAAAGAGATAGGAATTGTGGTTCAGTGAGCTGGGAATAACAGGATCCAAGGAGAACCCCGTGCACCTATCTGGTCATTCAATACTTCCTTCTACAAAGAACCTTGGCAGGGACTGGCTTTCAACGTTTTCACTTGAATTATTAGACCTCCTTCTAATTAATGCAGCCTTCTATATGATTAATAACATTGCACTTGGACAGTTCTCTTTGGGTTGCCCTCTCTAAAATGGCTTTTCAGACTCAAACTCCTTATCCCTTCAGGAGAAAAAAGTCCCTTCCTGTCATCCAATGTCCCTCTACTCCCAAATCATAGCAGGTTCTTGGCTATAAAGCAGCAGACACCATCTCTGGATAATGTAATAAGAAAGAAAATTGAGTAAGAGGCACTAGGGAGCTCACGGACTCTAGGAGGGCTGGAGGGACCAGCTCAGAGCTGCACGTCCAGAAACAAATCATGCTACGGTCAGAAGCACCCTTGGGCTCACACATCCCACAGGACACTTCTGTAGTGGACGCTGGGTGCTACTTCTACTGCCCCCAAGAACTGCATCTAGACGTCTTGGATGTCTCTACCCATTGCCAGCATAGACACGTGGCTTTTTCTAGATTTGCAGGAGTCCCTGAACCTAAAGAGATACACACATCTCTTTATAAAGGCTTTCTTTTTTCTTTTCTTTCTTTCTTTTTTTTTGGGAGTCAGGGTCTCATTCTGTTGTCCAGGCTGGAATGCAATGGTAAGATAACCGCTCACCGCAGCCTCGACCTCCTGGGCTCAGGTGATCCTTCTGTCTCAACCTCTCGAGTTGCTGACACACACCACCATGCGTGGCTAATTTTTTGAAGAGAGGAGGCTTTGCTATATTGCCTAGTTTGGTCTCAAACTCTTGGGCTCAAACAATCTTCCCTCCTCGGCCTCCCAAAGTGCTGGGATTACAGGTGTGAGCCACGACACCCAGACTGTTTATAAAGGTTTTCTAAAGCCACCCTTTAGGCCAGTATCCCATGGTTAGCTGTGGATGCCAACAGTGACGGTGAACATTTAGCTCAGCTGCTGGGTCCTCAGGGAGGTAGACGCTGAGACAAGTTAAGGGTGTGGGAAGGGTATTAGGGGTAACACGTATGGAAGGAAACCCTGTGCAGGCCTGAATCTCTGCCAGCCATGTGGCAGAGAGAACAGATGCTGGAGCAGGGTGGGTGGGAACGGCTGGGCACTTGTGCCAAATGTGTGCAGCCATGGTCTCTGCCACCCTGGAAAAAGCTTGACCCCAGAGCTGAGGCGGACATGAAGAGTTAACCGCTGAGGCTGTCAGTTCACTAGGCACAGGGTGGCTGGAACAATGCTTTTGTCTTTTAATTTTATTTTTTCCCAGTTTTGTTGAGGTGTAATTGACAAATAAAAACTGTACATATTTACAGTGTATAGCATATGTTTTGATATATGTATATCTCGTGAAATGATGACCACACAATCAAGCTAGTTAGCATATGCATCACTTAACATAATTTCCTTTTTTTTAATTTTTTTTTTTTTTAGTTGGGGTCTCACTCTATTACTCAGGTTGGAGTGCAGTAGCATGATCACAGCTCACCACAGCCTCAACCTCCTGTGCTCAAGCAATCCTCTTGCCTCAGCCTCCCGAGTAGCTGGGACTACGGGTACATGCCACCATGCCCAGCTAGTTTTTGACTTCTGTAGAGATGTCTCGCTATGTTGCCCAGGTTGGTTTATAACTCCTGGGGTCAAGCAATCCTCTCGCCCTGGCCTCCCAGAGTGCTGGGGTTACGGGTGTGAGACACCATGCCCAGTCTGTTACCTTCTTTTTTAATTTAAATTTTTAATTTAATTTTATTTCATTTATTATTATTATTTTTTTTGGAGTTGGAGTCTCACTCTGTCTCTCAGACTGGAGGGCAGTAGCACTCTCATGACCGGGCTCAGGTGATCCTTCCGCCTTAGCCTTCCAAGTAGCTGGAACCACAAGCATGTGCCACCATGCCCGGCTGATTTTTTAAATTTATTGTAGAGACGAGGTCTCGCCAAATTGCCCAGGCTGGTCTCAAATCCCTAGGCTCAGGCAATCCTCTCATCTCTGCTTCCCAAAGTGCTTGGATTATAGGTGTGAGCCATCGTGCCCAGTATGTTACCTTCCTTTTCAATTTAAATTTTTTATTTTAAAGTAACTTCATTCCAGAAAATACAAACCTGGGGAAGGACAGAAAAAGAAAACACACATTTCCACCTCATTACACCTGCTCTAGGGCTTATGACCAGGCCTGAGCTCAGTCATATTGAGCTCTCTGAGACCACATCCAGAGACGTTTCTCTCATTCCCCAAATGGTATGATGAGCAGTCATCTTTGTGTGTATGTGATGGGGACACCTAAGATCTATCCTCTTAGCAAATTTCAAGCAAACAACACAATACTGCGCTACACTGCAGGTCTCCAGAGCTTATGCATTCTGTCTAGCTGAAGCTTTGCACACTTTGATCACCATCTTCCTATTTCCCCCCAGTCCTCTCTGCTTCTATGAATCCATTTTATTTTTATTTATTTATTTTTAATTGGGGTCTCACTCTGTTGTCCAGACTGGAGTGCAACGGCACGACAGCTCTCTGCAGCCTTGACCTCCTGGGCTCAGGCGATCCTTCTGCCTCAGCCTCCTGAATAGCTGGGACTACAAACATGTGTCCTCATGCCTGGCTAACTTTTTTATTTTTTCATAGAGACGAGGTCTCACTATGTTGCCTAGGTTCGTCTCGAACTTCTAGGCTCAAGCAATTCTCCCCCCTAAGCCTCCCAAAGTGCTGGGATTATAGGTGCCAGCCACCATGCCCAGCAAATCTAACTTTTTTAGATTCCACATATAAGTGAGATCATGCAGAATTTGTCTTTACCTACTTGGCGTATTTCACTTAGCATAACGTTCCCCAGGTTTATCCATGTTGTTATGAATGGCAGGATTTCTTTCTTTTCTTTTTTACTTTTATTTTTTTTGAGTTGGAGTCTCACTCTGTCGCCCAGACTGGAGTGCAGTGGCCGCTCCCAGCCACCGCAGCCTCGACCTGCTGGGCTCCGGCGATCCTTCCACCTCAGCCTTCCATGTAGCTGGTACTTACAGGCGTGCGCTACCACACCCGGCTAATTTTTTTGATTTATTGTAGAGATGAGGTCTCGCCAAGTTGCCGAGGCGGGTCTCGAACCCGCGGGCTCAGGCTATTCACTCACCTCGGCCTCCCAAAGCACGGGATTATAGGCTGAGCCACCGAGCCCGGCCCTTTCTTTTCTTAAGGCTGATTAATATTCTACTGCAAATATTAAATACGTTTTCTTTATTCATCCATCCATCGGTGGACACTCAAGTTTATACCATACCTTGGCTATTGTGAATAGCATTGCAGTAAACACAGGCGTGCAGATGTTTCTTTGACTAACTGATTTCATTTCCTTTGGATGTATACCCAGAAATGGGTTTGCTGGATCATATGGTAGTTCTATTTTTTAAAATTAATTTATTATTTTTATTTAAAAGATGTGGGGTACAATTCAGGGTTAGGTATACAAATGTTCATTATGCAGGTATCCCTGTTGATGAGGTGTGCCCCTCCCTCCCCTGGCAGTTTCCCACTACTGCCAATCCCTTTCTTATAGTATTATGAGGTAGTTCTATTTTTAATCTTTGGAAAAATCTCCATGCTGTTTTCCACAGTGTCTATACTCATTTATATTTTCACCAACAGTGTGTAAGTGTTCTCTTTTCTCCACGTCCTTGCCAACACTGATAATCTCTTGTCTTTTTGATAATAGTCATCTTAACAGGTGAAGTAATATCTCATTATGATCTTGATTTGCATCTCCCTGATGGTTAGTGGTGTTGAGCAGTTTTTCCATACACGTCGGACATTTATATGTCTTCTTTCAGGAAATGTCTATTCAGTTTCTCTTCTCATTTTATTTTTGAGCTGGAGCCTCACTGGGTTGCTCAGGATGAAGTGCAGTGGCACACTCATGGCCAACCCAGTGTGGACCTCCTGGGCTCCGGCGATCTTCCCGCCTCAGCCTTCCAAGTAGCCGGAAATACAGGTGTGCACTACCACGCCTGGCTAATTTTTTTATTTATTATAGAGATGAGGTCTTGCCAAGTTGCCGCTGCTGTTCTCGAACCTGTGGGCTCAGGCAATCCATTTGCCTCGGTTTCCCACAGTGCTGAGATGACAGGCTGAACCACCGAGCCTTGCCATCTCTTCCCATTTTTCATCAGGGGCTTGTTTTCTTGCTCTTGAGTTGTTTGAGTTCTTTATATATTTTGGAAATTAACGCTGGGCCTGTGTTTTCTCGAAGGAGGATCTGAGCAGCACCTCCCAGGCCTCACTGGGCATGGCGGCTCATGCCTGTAAATCCCAGCACTTTGAGAGGCGGTGGGGGGAGGGGGCAAGAGGATTGCCTGAGCCCAGGAGTTCGAGACCAACCTGGGCAACTTGGTGAGATCTTGGTCTCAAGCAAAGGGAGACACACCCCCAGGGATGTGGGTTATGCATGAGCTTCTGAGTGGGCGTCCATCCCAGGCGGTAACGCACACGTAGACAAGGGCATCTTTATAGCAGCAGCACACATCAGTGTTGCTCATTGGCTTACGTCATTCTTCTAATTCTGTGTGTGTTGCTCCGACTTCCCGAAGAGGTTGTTAACTCTCCAAAGCAACAGACTGTGGCTGACCTTACCATAGCGACAAATCCTAGCTCAGGGTTGAGCACAGTGTAAGAGCCCTGAGGCTGGGCGTGGTGGCTCACGCCTGTAGTCCCAGCATTCTGGGAGGCTGAAGCAGGAGGATTGCTGGAGCCCAGAAGTTCGAGGCTGCAGTGAGGTGGGATGGCACCACTGCGCTCCTGCCTGGGAGTCAGAAGGAGACCCTACCTCTGGGAAAAGAAAAAGTAAGCAAACAAACACGCAGAAAGAGCCTTGCAACATTTCTGATTCAGCCACGGTGGCTTCTCAGGCCTCCTCATTCTTTCTGCAGCGGGTCTCCCACCTGGTCCCTGAGCGTGCAGTTTGAAGGCCCCATTAGCCTAGGCCATCCCTGAAGCCCCTGGTTCACTCTCAGGCTGAATTTCTGACAGATGAGTGCCTTCCTCCCCACCCCCGCCTCCCATCATTCATTGTTCTTGCCACCGATGGAAGAGAAAAGCCGCAAACGGTACTCACTCTTGACACCTCCCGCGCAGAGGAGCATTTGGCAACTGGTTCCCATGGCAACGGGCCTCCTTTGAAATCATTTCTTGTTTGGAGCGCCAGACCCCCACCTCGCTCTTCTCAGGGAGCAATGACCAGCGTTGACAAGCAAATGAGAGGAGAGAATATTCCAGCAAGGAAGCCAGCAGGCGGGCGGGGCCTCTGTCGACTCCAGGGGGGCAGCCAGCACTCAAGGTCCTTTTCAGGGTCTCCCTGATGCTAACCAAGGGGTTAAAATACGCCCCAGAGGAGGTCTGGAAAAAAAGCTGACGGCAGCGTCAACAGGCACTATTTAGAGCCACACTAGTAGCACACTCTAATTTTGGAAAGGGGCCATGTTCGCGCATTCTGGGCCGCAGTGCCCGCCCTGGAGGCCGCTGGTTCCTTCTCTTGTTGGATGTCAGCTGTGGCACACAGGCAGAGTTTTCTCCTCCTCCGGGGGAAGTGGACCCTGTCCCCTGTCCCCCTACCCCCCACCGTGCTAAGTGGTGGGAGCCCCAGGCTTGACTTCTGCTGTGAGCTGAATTATGCCTCCCAAATTCCTATGTTGAAGCCCTAATGCCCAGTGCCTCCGAAAAAGACTGTGTTTGGAGACAGGGCCTTTAGAGAGGTCATTAAGCTCCAATAAGGTGGTAAGGGTAGGCCCTAACTCAATCTAACAGGTGTCCCTGTCAGAAGAGGCGATTGGTTCCATGTTCTTGCTATTGTGAACAATGCTGCGATAAACATACGTGTGCAGGTATCTTTTTCATAGCATGATTTGAGTTCTTCCGAGTGTATTCCCAGTAGGGGGATTGCAGGGTCACATGGAAGGTCAATTTTGAGAACTTTCGGGAATCGCCACACTGATTTCCACAGAGGCTGTATTATTTTACACTCCCACCAACAGTGTAGAAGTGTTCCCTTTTCGCCACATCTTCTCCAGCATCTGTTATTTTTTGAATTATTGATGATGGCCATTCTGACTGGAGTTAGGTGGTATCTCGGTGTAGTTTTAATTCAAAAGAGAACTGGATAAAAAATGTGGTACATATACACAATGGAATATTATGCAGCCATAAAGAACAACAAAATCATGAACTTTGCAGCAACCTGGGTGGAATTAAAGTTTATTTTTATTTATTTATTTATTTCTGAGTTGGCGTCTCACTCCGTCGCCCAGACTGGAGTGCAGCAGCCGCTTCCGGCCACCGCAGCCTCGACCGCTGGGCTCCGGCGATCCTTCCACCTCAGCCTTCCGAGTAGCCGGAACTACAGGCGCGCGCTACCATGCCCGGCTAATTTTTTGATTTATTGTAGAGATGAGGTCTCGCTTGCCCAGGCGGGTCTCGAACCCGCGGGCTCAGGCAATCCACTCACCTCGGCCTCCCAAGGCGCGGGATTACAGGCTGAGCCACGGAGTCCAGCTGGAATTAAAGTTTGTAATACTGAGTGATCTCTCACAGAAACAAAGAGCTGAGTATCACATGTTCTCATTCACAAGTGGACCTTGAACAACTACCGTAATACTGTAAGAAAAGGATTGACAGTGCCGGGAAACGATGGGGGGGGCAGGAAGGGGAAGGGAGGTGGGAGTAACGGTAGTCAATATCTGCCTGGGGAGAGGGGGCACACCTCATCAACAAGGGTACCTGCACAATGAATATGTGTATACCTAACCCTGAATTGTACCCCACAATTTTAAAATAAAAATTAAAAGAGAGAGAAAAAGAAAAAAAAAAGGAGAGGCGATTGGGACACAGTGAAAGACACTCAGAGGAAGGAAAAAAACACCGTGTGAAGACACGGCAAGATGGCGCTGTCTTAATCCGTCCAGGCTTATGACAAAAAGTCGCAAACTGGGTGGTTTACACACCACAGACATTTGTCTGTCAAAGTTCTAGAGTCTGGGAAGACCATGACCAAAGCGTTGGCAGACTCGTGTGTCTTGTGAAGACCCACTACCTTGTTCACAGACTTTCTCACTGTGTCATCACGTGGTGGAGTGAGTAAATGAGCTCTCTTGGGCCTCTTTTATAAGGGCATACATCCCATTCATGAGGGCACCATCCTCAGGGCCAAATCACCTTCCAAAGGCCCTGCCTCCCAACACCATCGCCTTGGGAATTAGGTTTTACCACATGGATTTTGGGGGAGCCGTGCACATTCAGTCTATAGCAGCAGCCATCTACAAGACAGAAGAAGCAGCCAACACCCTCACACCTCAGGAGAAACCAACCCCCTCACACCTTGATCTCAGACTTCCAGCCTCCAGAACTGTGAGGATATAGGTTTCTGTTGTGTGAGTCACTCAGTCTCTGGTATTTGGTTATGGCGTCCCAAGCTGATTAATACCACCTCCTGGTATTAAAGCCTCATGCGGTGGCTCTCTTTGTCAGGCTGGGGCTCAGGAGAGTCATCCTGAAATCTTTCTGCTGTAGTGTCCTGTTCAGAGAGGGCTGCTGCACCAAGCATGCCGGGAAAACTCACTGTCCTTGCGTTCTGATGTGGGATGCCCTTGTGTCTTGATGTGTCTGGAGGTCTGTTCTCTCACTGATACAGCATTCTGGGAAGCCATTGATGGAGGCCCAGGCATCTACCGTTTATACCAAAAAATGGCAGAGACAGGTCTGAGGAATTCCCCCTAGTGAGGCCAGGGAGACATCGGTGGATGTGTCGTGGCTTCTTCCATTGGCTCCCCTTGACCTATTTTTAATGCGTGTGCCATCCCATCATGGGATGCTCTGAGGCAGGGATGCTACCTTGGTCCTCTTGGTATCTCAGTCCCTGGGAAGGTGCTTAACATGTAGGTTCTTCATCACTGCTCCTGAACACATGTTAATGAATCTTATTCTGGTTGAGATTCAGGAAACTTCAGGATTTAAAGCTAAGAGAGAATGTGCTGGTCTTTTGTTCCCAATATTCTTTTGCAAAAAAGGAGACGAGTCTTAGAGAAGTGAAGTGACTTGCCCAAGCCACACAGAGGTAAGTCCAGGACTAAAACCAAGGTCTTCTGAATTCCAGTTCAGAGAGATTTCTGCTGTCATTCAGTGAACTTCAAATAAGTGGCAACTGTGTATAGACTCATGCCAGGAGACCAGGGCTGACATTCACCTTTAGTGTTAAACATACTGTCTTAGGACAGCAACAATGACAAATCACATCCAAGAATCTAATTGTTGAAAACAAGTGAGAAAGAGAACATCTTAAAGAAACTAGATTTAAAAAATACACATTATATACAAGACAACAAAAATTAGAATTGCCACAAAATGTCTGTCAGAAGCAGCATACGCCAGAAGATTGAAAAAATGGCATCTAGTGTGCTAAAAAAACATTGCCAACCTAGAGTTCCATATTCAGTAAAAATATTCTTCAAAAGTAGAGATAAAATAAAGACTTTTTTTATACAAACAAGCTAAGATAATTAACTGCTGGCAGACCAGCACTACAAGACATCGTTAAATGAGTTTCTGCAGGCTGAAAGAAAATTATACCAGATAGAAACTCAAATGTACATAAAATATGAAGAGTACACAAAATATTAAATATGTACGTGTAAAAATATATTTGTTCTTATTTTTTACTTTTTTTGAAAGAAAATTGAATACAGAGGACTTCTGTCTTCAGCCAACATGGCGTGACAAGGATTGGATTTACATTTTTAGGGGGTCTGAAACAATCAGAAAAATATATTAAATACTACCTGAAAAGACATTTAATATCAGGCAACAGTGTCCAGCGAGCTACGAGAATCAGGAAACGACTGAAGTGACCCCCTGATTGTTCCTACTTACTGCTTGGAGAGAATTTCCAGACTGCAATGCAGGGAGAGGGAGCCCCAGTAGAACTCAGTGGTCTCCATGAGTTAAGGAGATACAGCCGGGATTAAAAGACCAAGGTAGCAACAGTTCGTAGGACAGAGTACTGGAGATGAAAGAGCTTTCACACAGAGAGAATTCTGGAGCTCTGCATTCGGTCCCCCTCAGGTATTTATCTAAGTCCTGATCAGCTCCTGTGTGTGAAGAAACTACCTAACCACTTAAAAGGATTGGAGAGAACAGTTGTATTAGTCTGTCTTGCATTGCTAATACAAGAATACCCGAGGTTGGGTAATTTATAGAGGAAAGAGGTTTCTTTTGACTCATGGTTCTGCGTGGCGTAGGCATCTGCTGGGTTTCTGGTAAGGCCTCAGGAAGCTTACGATTATGGCAGACGGTGGAGAGGGAGCAGGTGTGTCACATTGTGAGAGTGGAGGCAAGGAAGCGAAGGAAGTATTAGGTTTTTTTTTAAAAGCAGACAGCTTTAGTGTGAACCAATAGAGCAATGACTCACCCATTAACATGCTAATGGCATGAAGTCATTCATGACTGATCTGCCCCACAACCCAATCCTTTACCACCAGGCCCCGCTTCCAACATTGGGGGTCACATTTCAACATGGTATTTGAGGGGACAAATATCCAAAATATATCAGTGGTCCTTGGTACTCACACCAGGCCCAGGAATTGTGCCTGTTCCCACCAGCCGGAGTGGAAAGCCTTATAATTCATGGAACTTGGGTAGAGGACTCTTATTTTCTCTCCGGACCGGGGCCAAATTGAGCCTAGATTAAATTCTATTCTTGTGGTGACCAGCAATGCCTAACAGCAAGAATCAAAAAGATTTAAGTTGTTACCGAGTAACTTATCTACATTTCAGAGCAAAGCTCAAGAGTATTTGAGAGTTTTAAAAAATCCAGTGGGCAAAATTCACAATGTCTGGCAGACACTCCCAGGCATGCACAGAAATAGAAAAATATGACCCGTAACGAGAAGAAAAACAAATGGAAAAGGACCCAGAAATAAGTCAAGAGGACAAAATTAGTAGAAGAGGCAATTAAAGCAATTATTATGACTGCATTCTATATGTTTAAGATGTTAGAGGAAAGATTAACCAAGTAGAGACATGGAAGATATATATATATAAAAAAGATGCAAATGAAATGTCTAGAAATGGTAAACTACAATTTCTAAAATGAAAACATACACTCAATGAGTTTTTTTTTTTCTTTTGAGTTGCAGTCTCACTCCATTGCCCAGGCTGGAGTGCAGAGGCACGCTCACGGCCACCCCAGTGTCCACCTGCTGGGCTCCAGCCATCCTTCCACCTCAGCCTTCCAAGTAGCTGGAACTACAAGCATACACTACTGCGCCGGGCTAATTTTTTGATTTATTATAGAGACGAGGTCTCGCCAAGTTGCCCGGGCTGGTCTCTAACCCGTGGGCTCAGGCAATCCACTTGCCTCGGCCTTCCAAAGTGCTGGGATTACAGGCTGAGCCACTGAACCTAGCCCTCAATGAGATTAATAACAGATTAGATAATGTAGAAGAAAACATTAAAAAACCACAGACATAGCAATAGAAATAAACCAAAAAGATAAACAACTTTTAGAAATGATAGAGTAACAGTGAGTTGTGGGACAACTGTATGTGACCAAATATACATGTCCTTGGAGTCACCAAAGGAAGGAGGAAACAGAAAAAAATATTTCAAGAAATAATGACCAAAGTTTTTAAAAAAATATGATAAACTATACACCTACAGATCCAAGACCATCAAAGAACTCCAAGCGCAGAAATAGGAAGAATCTACATCAATGCACACAACAATATAATTGCTTAAAACCACAGATAAGGAGAAAATTCTTAAAAGGAGGGAGAGATAAAATGGCCCACTACATATGAAATAACAAAGATAATGATGACAGCAGACTTCTCATTGGGAACAATGCAAGCTAGATAGGAGAGCAGCAACTTTAAAGTGCTGAAAGAAAAAAATGCCAACCTAGAATTCTTTACCCAGCACACACGTCTATCAAAAAAGAATATGAAATATATTTTTAGATGTGGCTAACAGAAGTCATCCAACAGATTAGCATTGCAAGAAATGATAAAGGAAGTCCTTTAAGCACAAGGAAAATGATACTAAGTGAAAATATGGACCTAGACAAAGGAATGAAGTGCAATGAAAAGGTAAGTACATGAGTGAATATATCAGACATTTATCTTGCTTAAATTGCTTTAACAATAATTGACTGTTTAAACAACAACTACAAAACCCAGCATATTTTGCATGTGATGTATGTAGAGGTAAAATATATGACAATGACACAAAGGAGAGAAACAGAAGCTCATTATTATTATAAGGTATTTATTCTATATGTGGAATGATATAATATTTGAAGTTGATAGTGGCATGTTAAAGACTGATATGATAGACCCCAAAGCAACCGCTGAAAGAATGCAACCAACAGTTACATGTAATAAGCCAACAAGGGAGATAAAATAAAATCATTTCTTAAAAATTTAAAAGAAGGCAAAAAAGAGGAAAAGGGGAAAAGGAGACAAATGGGACCTATAAACACTAAATAGTAATACCAGTAATTAAATGTAATAATCACGTAAAAATCTAAAACCTTAATCAAAGGACAGAGATTGTTCAATTGAGTAGGATTGAGTCCAGTTACATGCTGTCTACTAGTAAGCAATATACTTTTTAAAAGAAGATGCCAAAGGTTAAATGTGAAAGGGTGAAGATATACCATGTTAACCCTTATCAAAAGAAAGTTGTAGACAATGTAGATTTCACAGCAAATAATATTACCAGAAATAAAGACAGTGATTTTGTAATGACAAAGGATTCAATTAATAAAAAAGACAACAATTGTGTATGTTGATAAATCTATTAACAGAGTTTTAAGATACATGGAACAAACACAGATAGGACTGCAAAGAGAAATAGACAAATTCACAATTCCAGTCAAAGATTTTAAAAGCTTTCCAAAAATTAATGGAAAAGTTGACTGAAATTTTGAATAACACTATTAACTAACTTAATCTAATTGACATTTACAGACAGAACACTTCACTTAACAAGAGCAGAATTTACATTCTTTTCAAGTGCATATGGAACATTTATTTACATATTCTGTGACACAAAACTAATCTTAATAAATTTGAGGGGATTCCAATCATATAAAATATGTTCTTTAATCATAAAGGAATTATAAACCAAACCCAGAAAATATCTGGAAAAATTCATAAATATTTGGAAAAGAAATAGCATACTTCTAAATATACCATGAGCTAAACCAGAATGGAAATTAGAAATTATTTTGAACTGAGTGAAAATTAAAACACAACATGTCAAAACTTGCCAGATGCAGCTAAAGCAATACTAAGAGGAAATTTTATAGCGCTAAGCATCTATATTATAAAAGAAGACAAGTCTCAATGATCTTACCTTCTGCCTCAAGAAACTAAAAAAAAAGAACAGCAAATGAAACTCAAAGTAAGTAAAAAGGAAAGGAAAAAAGTAAGAAAGATCAGAGCAGAAGTTAATAAAAAAGAAAACAGAAAAATAATAGAGAAATTCAAGATGGTTCTTTGAGAAGAGTGATAGAATTGATAAGCCTTTTGCTAGACTGATCAGGAAAAGAGAGAAGACACAAATTACCAAGGAGAGAGAGAGATGAGTGATGCCACAGATGTTCTTTTTTTTTTGAGTTGGGGGTCTCACTGTCGCCCAGACTCAAGTACAAAAACATGATCACGGCTCACCAAGCCTTGACCTACTGGGCTCAGGTGATCTTATTGCCTCAGACTCCTGAGTAGGTGAGACTACAGGCACGTGTCACCATGCCACCAGGCTTGGCTATTTTTTTTTATTTTTTGTAGAGACTGTCTCTTGCCATGTTGCCTTGACTAGTATTGAACTCTTGGCCTCAAGTGATCCTCCCATCTTAACTTCCTGAGTTGCTGGGATTACAGGCATGAGCCACTGGGTCCAGCCAAGATTTTATAGATATTAAGCCAGACTCGGTGGCTCAGCCTGTAATCCCATGCCTTTGGGAGGCTGAGGTGAGTGGATTGCCTGAGCCCGCAGGTTCAAGACCTGCCCGGGCAACTTGGCGAGCCCTCATCTCTACAATAAGTCAAAAATTAGCCGGGTGTGGCAGCGTGTGCCTGTAGTTCCAGCTACTCGGAAGGCTGAGGAGGAAGGATCACCGGAGCCCAGCAGGTCGAGGCTGTGGTGGCCGGGAGCGGCCACTGCACTCCAGTCTGGGTTACATATTGTGCCTCCAACTAAAAAAAAAAAAAAAAAAAAAAGATTTTATAGATATTAAAAGGACAATAAGAGAAGTTACAAACAACATTATGCCAATAAATTAGGCACCTTCGATTAAATGAAAAAATCCTTGGAAACCCCAAAACTTATTCAAGAAGGTAAC
>CAUYQG010092010.1:0-38617 GCA_963574415.1 Tarsius wallacei
AGACCCGCCTGGGCAAGCGAGACCTCATCTCTACAATAAATCAAAAAATCAGCCGGGCGTGGTAGTGCGCGCCTGTAGTTCCAGCTACTTGGAAGGCTGAGGCTGAAGGATCGCCTGAGCCCAGCAGGTCGAGGCTGCGGTGGCTGGGAGCGGCCACTGCACTCCAGTCTGGGTGACAGAGTGAGACTCCAACTCAAAAAAAAAAAAGAAAGTACAAATACTGAAATGAGAAAGAGATGATCTTACTTTTTGAATTCTATGAAACACTTTGCTCATATTTAGCTGTTATCACAAAGCATTTCACCAAGAAGTCACAAAAATATGTATAAATTTTGGAGGTGTGAAAGTTTATCTTGAATTAACGTTCACTAAAAGTAACATTTTTTAAAAAATAGCAATACTAAAACCAAGTTTTGTCCCTACATATGCTTAAATGGTACTGAAAAGTTTCACATAGAACAGGGAGTTTCTTTTCCATGGATTTTGGTTAAAATGTGTGAAATGGTGAGGATTACTTGATTCATTAAGGATGACTTTGAATTAAAATACTCCTATGCCTACAGTATCCCATTATCCTCATAACAAACTTTTATGTGGGACAGAATTTATCATCAATATCAGGATTTGTAAGTAGAGAAACTATGGTAAGAGTAGTCAATGCTGTTTCCAGAAGAGGAATCCTTTTTTCATTTGTTTTATATTTTTTCAGTAGATTTTGCTTTTGCAGGGTAAATTCAGACCTTGGTTAAATCCCAAAGATTACTTTTGATTTATTTTCTAAAATTGGTTCTCACAAACACATTTCCTAAAGTTGACACTCACAAATATGATGCCTAAACATTATTCATCATAGAACACTGAGGATTTACATGTTGATCCATTAAATTGTTCTCATTTTATAATAAAAAATCCTTCCCAGTTTGGCTTTCTGAACTACCAGTATGCTTATGAAGGGTGCTAATTGATCACTCTGCAGAAACATTACTTATTTTTCTCTTAATTATTTAAATCTAACCATATTTAGGAAAGGATGCAGAAACATATAAAATGGAAAAATAGAATATAGATAGAAAAAAATAAAAGGAATAGAAGTAACTGTGGAACAATTTGATAATTTGCTCCCCAGGGGAACATGCTTGGACATCAAACATATTTCTAGAATGGAATCAAAATGAACAGTATGTTTTAGATTACAAAGTTTATATATAGGTTGTGTTTACATAAGTCGACACATTTCGGAGGCCCTACTACTTGGATATTGAGCCCAATCATCACTTTTTACCTAGGTGTCTTCTTAACCTACTCCATCTCTCCAGATCTGTTTCCTCATCTATACAATGATAATACCTAAGCCACAAGGTTGAAGGGAGGATTATTTGATTATTCAGTGTGAGTAATATCTCCATTCTTAATTCCATCAATTCAGATAAGTGGAGATTTTGTACTGAATAAACTTGATATTTTGCTTTTATTTAGAAAACACTATTAGAGATACAAATACATTAGGAAGTCAAAAAGGTAATCATGCATGCAGGCCTTATATTCTTGATTATATTTAAAATGAAAATTTAAAAATTCTTCTACTGGAAACACACCAAAGAGTCATCTAGATATTTGGGTTCTAGTCTTAGTTTCTTCTCAGAAGGAAACCTCTTCCTGGGCCCCCCTTGCAAAAGAAAGGGTAACTTACTGCCAAGAAATATCCCTCTCTGAAGTACTCTGAATATACGGCAACCTCATTAGAAATCCATTATTTTGTTTCATAGGTTTGTCATCCAAATGGAAACCTTTGTGAATATAAGAGGGCACTGTTGACAACTACTCTCTTCTAATAGGAATAAACCCAGTTTCTCTCTTGCAAACAGAGACTTTTGGTATCCCTACTTTTTACCCGATTGATGAGTAATAGGTACTGAGCAATAGGTGATACACTAGGTAATGAAACTGTTTTCATTATTCAATAAAATCAACAATTGTGGGATATTTCCCCTTAATCACATTTCACCTGCCTGAGTTATGTAGAAATTCTCCCTTTAACAAAGAATTAAAGTGAATGTCAAGGACCTACCTATACTGCTAAATAAATACTACTTTCGGTTATGAGAAACATCTCTGTTATACAAGTTTCATTTTCTGCAAAATAATTTTTAAAAATCCTGTATCCATAAAGGTTTGCTTAAATTAATTTGGTAATATTGATACAGGCATTCATAGAAAGGAAGTTTGCTGAATTAAATTCAACAGGAAAGTACCGAGTCATTTTTAGACAATTTCAAAAGGATGTAAAAGTCTGACATTAATACTTATTGATTTTTGCCTTAATTTTAAAATGCAAGCCATTATAGACTATTGATGTGGCTTTTGTTTTTATCTCTTTGGTGATATCCCTATCACCTCTAATTTACACAGAGCTTCTGAACAAGGTGCTATGAAATTCTGTTTCTTTGTCAATGATGCAACAACACACCTTCTTGGCCAGTTGAGGGGAGCTACAATCAGCTCATGAGAGCTGCAGAAGCTCTCCTAGTTGGGTACAGGATCATCTTGCCATCAAATGTGACCTGACACGATCAACAACAGTTGATATATGTGCTGTAGTTACTAAGGCTAAACTCTTGATCAATATGTCAGATTTCAAAAGCGATTGCAACAAAGTAGACTCTGGATTATGAGGGAGCTGAATGCACAAAGGCAATGGAAGGACAAATCAGGCAGGACTGCCTGCATTTTGCATGTCAAAGGACAGAGCACATGATACCAGATCTATAAATGCCTGAGTACTTAGGAAGGCAGTAGTCTGTGGATCATTTGGTGGGCTAAAAATGTTAAACATTACAAGTTAATTATTAGTAAGAAGAAGAAAGAGAAGAGGAGCATGGGCACACACAGTACTGTAAACCCCAGTAATTCTGCCCAGGCCTGTGACTTGCTCAGACCTCACCTAAGCATCCATTAACATGATAATGCACATTAATCCCACCAAACACAACTCATCTGTCATCCTCAGTGGCAACCCATCTGTGTGCATGTTGAGGGGGGAAATTCACAGTTTTAGCTGAGCAGGGATTAGCTTCAGAGGAAAGGCTGATTTTCCCTAATTCTTTGCTAGGAAAGCACTCATTTGTTTGCATTTATTGAAGCACCTATTTACTTTTCAGCTTTCATCATCTCACCAACATCTTAAGCAAAAGCTAAGCAGAGGATGGATAAAATGGCGATAAAAACATCTCAGAACAATCAAGCTGATGCCTAATTTAGTTCTCTCTCAAAGTTTGTGATATTATTTATTTTTATTTCTTAGCTGATCTCAGAAATGCTTTCTGTCAAAGCAAAGAAAAGTATGTACATATTTTTATATCTTTAAAGTGTTGTCCATTAAGGGGCTATGCTATTCCATATTGCTTTACTCTAATTGATATAAAATGGGTAAACGCTATGTATGTTTTTATTATCATATATATTCTCCATTGTGTGAATAAGAAAGAGAAGATATCACTTCAGAAAAAGTAAAAAAGAAAAGCAGCTTAATTTTTTGTCACTATTAAAAACAAGTATGGTGATAACTTGCCTTGTCATAAAACTTACCCCATGTTAGATTGTCTGTTCTTTGAGATATACCTATTTTGAACAAAATTATATATGTATAAAAAACAAATGCAAACTCCCTTCTAATGAAAACCTACAAAAATATAAGAAACACTGTCCAAAAAATCATTAAAAAGTCTTGAGGGTAAATTAACTATCTCATTCAGTCAATTTAGTGGAAAGAAAAATCAGTCATATAACATCATGACAGGTTGGTTGACCTAATTGTCTCACTTTTCAACTGGTTATATTGTGATAATGCAGTAGTGACCTTCTGTGATATAAACAACAGATTGATATAACCATTTAAAAATATACACAAATTCAAAGAACAGACCTGGTTGATTTTTCATCAAAATGATATGTCACTTAACTGGTTTGCAAGTTTATTTAAAAAGCTATATTGTCCTATGTTTAGGCACAGCCAGGGATTTTTTTGTTGTTGTTGTTAGTACTTATAAAGGTAGTAAGTGTCACGTATTTTTACATTCCTCATCTAGAGTGTCCTAAAGTGTGTTTTGTCGAATGTTAAAATATAGTATGTGAAAAGTGTTCCATCATGAAACAAGTCTGGTAAAAATTGGACTTAATAAACTTAGCCAGGTTCATTCTCTAAATGATTTCTTCATTAATGAATTTTGTGTACCTATAAATAGAAAACATGTGAGGAAGCTGTTTTACATTTTAAACTCTGTTTCCTCATCTGTAAAATGGGAGATGGGAGAAAAAACAGAACGACAGATCAAGTAAGGCAGGCAAAGCAGTTAAGAGTGCCAACCACAGAGCAAGCACTTAATCAAAATAAGTTAATATTGTGAGCATGTATATTAATCTAAATATATTTGGCAATGTACTTTTTTCCCAAGTAACATTACTTGGAGTTGAAGTTGCAAAATTCACTCTGGAAAACACTACTCTCAATCTGAAAAAAGTTAAACAGCACGAATAAGAAAAGAACCCATTTAAAAAAAACAAGTAAAATTAACCTAATACATTCAAGGAAAAAGGATCACACTAGAAAATTTTTTACTTGTAACTTTCATTGAAGGATCTGCTACTGAACATTCACTACCACCTGCCCATCACACCTGAAAAATGAAACAGCTGTTAGAAAACTGACACAATAAAGCCAACACTACTATTTAGCTTTTGTTTTCTTTTTCTTCCATTCAAGGTGCCACTAATGGAAATGACATAAAAATCTGTGTATGGCAGCACTTCTGAAAAAGAGCATCTATGTAAACAGAGCATGAAGGAAGCATGAAAGAATCTTGCAGGCTTCATTTGGGTCTTTAGACCTAATAGCCCAGATTTGGCCCTCAGATGTGCACGCATGCATGAGGTGATACTAAATTTGACTGAAGCTGTGCAAACAATCCAAAAGCAAAATGAGTCCAATGCTTGATGCCTAAAGAGTTGGAACTGCAATTTCCAGACAAGATAGGCACAGAGAGCTACCCAGGCAGAGAGATGTCCTGTTTTACCCTTACGGAGAACAGTGATATTTTAAGAGAAAGAAATTTTAAGAGATTTTAAGTTTGCTTTTTCCTAGGACCCTATAACCAGATTTATTTTCAAATTTATTTAGACCCATATAAAATAAATTTTGTGATATAAAATATATTTCCTTCCGATCACTTAAAAATATGTGGTCACTTGTGATCTGTCGAAGTCAATGAAAGATATAAAACTTGTATGTGTGTGCTGAACTCCGGTATCACCAAAGTGAGCCCAGTGCATTTGCTTGAATATGCAGTGATGCAATCACTAAAATAAATGTACTTGCTGCACTCAATTAAACATTGTATTGTACATGTGTGTTTATTCAATTGTGTGACGATACAGTGATTGAAACACACACACTTGTCGCATTTGTCTCAATCTGTAAAGCATTTATTTAAATGTACAATCAATCACAGGCCTCTGCTTTTAATGTTTTCTTTGTATTTTTAGAGCATACCCAACATAGACCATTGTGTGTATGCTGTGGCATGGTGAAGAACTTAAATGCACACCAAATAAGGGAATATAAAATTCAAATTTAAAGGAAAGAGGTTATGCAACTAATATTTGGAAATTCTGTCAACTCCAATATACTTGTATATATAAGGTTAGATTTTTAGATGCTGAACTTTTTGTTGATAGGTGATTACATGTATGGTTATATTAATACATACTTAACATTAATTACCAAAACAATAAAAAATAATTCAAACATATATTAAAGTATTTGCTTCATAATTGTATATAGCATTATTAAATCTTATTCTATAACATTAATTACTTTAAACATGCTTATTATTGTAATCATCAGATTGCTCTATTTTATGAAATTGTTACTACTCATTCTTCTGTTTGTTATGCCTGAGAACTCTTACTCAGGGTACAGTATACCATAGTTTATAATTTTAAAAGGTAACCTTAACTTTAGTAGGGCACTGTCTCTGTTCTCTGTGGCCTGAGTCGAGAAAATATCCCTTCAGAGCAACTCTTCCTGGCTGACATTCTA
This sequence comes from Tarsius wallacei, assembly GCA_963574415.1. Taxonomy (NCBI): domain Eukaryota; kingdom Metazoa; phylum Chordata; class Mammalia; order Primates; family Tarsiidae; genus Tarsius; species Tarsius wallacei. The sequence goes on from CAUYQG010092010.1 coordinate 6,095, forward strand.
GCCTGAGACCGATTTAACTTAATTTTATATTCTCAACTCATTTTACTGCAAGTCCAGAGCTTTGTATTCCAAGGAGACGTTTTTCTCTCCATTCAGTGCCAAGGCAGAGAGAGACAAATTTCCCTGCCCACCTCTGGGTTTGTGGCCTTTCTTTTCTTTTTATCTGGAGAGTGTTTTTCTTCTATGCTTGACATGGTCAACTCTTCTCATCTTTTAGATCTGAATTTACATCTCAGGTCTTTAAAGAAGCTGGCCCTAAAGACATTTTCATTCTTTTTTAGTTACATGTTTATTTAATTAACATTTATTGATTGTCACAATGTTTCTGGCACAGGAAATACAGTGATGAATGAGACAGATGCAACCACTATACCTATAGAGCTGATAACTTGGCAGTGTGACCCTTCCATATTTCACTTGACTATCCCATTCCTTACATAGTACATGCTATAATTTGCAATTTTTGTATTTGCTTACCTTTTTCTTTGTATATTTCTCTTACTTGATTGCACATTTTCTAAGGACCAACACTATGCTTTTCTTGCTCACTATTTTCCTCAGTGTTCAAAACAGAACCTGGTACAAAGTTGGTGGTCCAAAAAATTAAGCTGAATTAACTAGTTAAGCGAAGGACAATAGACTCAGTTCCTGCAATAACTTAAAGCAACTACCATTATTGCTGGTTTGCATTTGAAGGGACACAAAAGCTGAGTGGCACCAATGGCATGGCCAAACCATGCTGTTGATCGATTACAGAACCAGAGATTAGCACTGAGTCAGTGTTTCTCAGAGTACACAATCTTATCCATGCTATTTTGAATTATTTCATTGTGCACCTATGAGCAACAGAAAATTCTTAAGAGACTATTCTGTGAGAAGAGCCAGGCTTAAATTCAGAAGGGTTACTTCACTACCCTCATCTCTGTAGCAGGGATAATAACACCTAACTCTTAGCTGTACTATAAAGATAGATACAAAGTTTTAGAACAAGGTGAATATTATTATTGCTCTAGTTATTATTATTATTACCTAGGAACAAAAAATATATAATTGGCAGAAGCATCTTCTGTGTGGAAGTTTTTTGAACCACAGTCATTTCCATGGAAAATCTAGGGTCCATTTCTTATACTTCTTTTGAATCTGTAGGAACAAATAAGTCTGTGTCATTCCTCAGAAGGCATTCAACCTATATGTACTAAGTGAATGAGTAAATGGAGATATGAAGAAAGAGTGAATTAATTAATTCTTTGCAAAAAAGAATAGATTTTTATAAAGCCAGGTCCAAACCTAAACAGCACTTTGAAAATTATTAAACAAGCACGGTTTTTAAAAGTGTATTTAATTTCTTCATAATCGCATGTAACATTATTGAATCTTATTCCATGTCATTAATTACTTTAAACATGCTTATTATTATATTCATCAGATTTTTCTGAGTGCAATGTGTTTGTTGAGGGCAGACAGGACCCTCCAGGGACTAAAACAGTACAGAATTTTAGATCAGACTCTTCTATTAACTTTCCTATGTAAGTCATGTACCATCTTGATGCTTATAAAATAGTAATACCAGTAACAATAACAAATAAATGATTATACTTCTACAACATATCTGATAAGTCAACATTAAAAGTACATTTTAAATTTTAAAGTATTTTGACACTTTACAATTTTATATATATTTGAGGGCTATGATTACTTTTAGCAATAATTGACAATAAGCACTTGATTTAGAAACAAGAGAAAAGGGTCAAACTTTCAATCATAACTTCATTCACACTTATTTGGAAGCTTGAACTTATTTTCTTTCCTGTAAGACTCACATGGAGCTTTTCTTCCTTATCTTGATTTAGAGGATTCAGTTGTCGGGGAACATTACCTAATTCTAGACAGAGGGAGAGTTGAGCAAAGTCATTGGAAGCTCAAGAGAAGGAAGAAAGGCCCTTGGAAAAAGCAGGATCTCAACTAGAATAAGCCAGCGAGCTCTGAGGACTCAAACTTCACCCAGCCTTATAGGTGCCTAAACCATTCCTTGCCATTTACAAAACCCAAACAGGCCAGAGATCGTTCTCCTCATCTTCCAGCATGCACTCACTATGGGCTCCTGGAGGAATAAGTATACCTCATTTTCCACCAAGGACAACTACCTGCCCTGCAAGAGTCATGCTGTTGAGCCCAGGAGAACACATGTTCGGTCGGGAGCTGCCTGCCTTGCAGGTGGGCAGCTCAAGATAGAAATGGTTCCATCTGGCAGCTTACTTCCATCAGGACAATGAACTTATCAGCTGACTCTGTGCTGCTTTACTGATAAATCCTGTTTGGCTTTTAGCCACCATCAGTCTTACCCTATCCTGATGTTTGTTAGTTAGACTGCACCATTTTTACCTAATGCTGCCTCCACCCCTACACTGATATTACTACTACCTGCCTGAAATGCTTCTGCTCAAGTCCCTGATGACTGACATAATTATGTCCTCTTAGTGTGCCTGAGACAGTCCTAATTTGCACTCATTGTACCAATAGGACATCTGCAACTCTGCTCTCATTCTCAAGCATCATGGATCGGACCATAAATTACATGTTCACACTGCTAGACTCTGACTGTAGAGGATCTATCTGCCTTCATATTCATCCAGTAGAGAGATGCATCCATTGCCATGTAGATAGACCAATCACTGCCTTGGGCTAACCATGAAAACTACCAATGATTTAAAAAAAGAAAGTAATTTAATTCCTAATGCCATAGCATTTGTCAATAATAGATATATTCTATACTCCTTGCTTATTTTTTTATCTGTCTTTCCTAACTGCAGTTTAACTTTCATGAGTGCAGGGACTTTTTCTAGTTTGTAAACTGTTGTATCCTCAGCACCAGAAGGTTATTGATAAATATTTTTTTGTCTATGTAAATAACTGAAAGAAATCTAAGAACTAAAGCATCAGAATTTGGCACTTACCTCAGGCCCAGAAGTATCCTGAGGTCTTTATCTATACTATATTTTTCAGTCCTAACAACAACTTCACAGTGCAGATATTACTTTTAAAGAGGAATAAACCAAAGAAGAGCAAGGATAAATAATTTGGTCCATGTCACATGGCCAGAAAGAATTGAGCCTAGGATACATACAAGGACTTTAATGCTAGAGTAGTTGGATACCCTGTTAATGCTACCACCAAACCAGATACCCTTCAGTTCTTTTCAACGGCAAATATTTTGTGGGTCGTTGTTGTTCCAACGGATTGGAAGAAAATAAGCCTTAGAGAGAATGAAATACTTTCAGTTTCTGAGGAGGTATATTTTGATTTTTTAAAAACCAATAAACTGAAAACTTGTCATGCATCCAAGTCTAGAGAGTAGTTAATGAAAAAGCATATGCCTCATTTCATTATTTTTCTAGGATGGATAAAATAGCTGACACTAAATCAGGCAGTGTTGACTGCACTATCACCATCTTGCTGGTAGACAGTAGAGGGAACTATTAGTACATTTAGCAGCAAGATGTAAACAGTCTATGGCAAAGGAGGTAAAGCAACCAACTTACATGCAGCATACATCACCTTTAGATCTCCCCTCATTTTTAAAGTTATATCATTTTATTACATACTTCTCTTACCCTGACAACACCCTCTAGTCAATTCAGAACGAAATCTATAAAAGATTGGTTTTGCATGCTAAAGAACTTAGAATTTCTTTTTTTATTGAGTGTCTGTGCTAGAATCTCATTGTCATTCAGATACGGTTTAAGTTACCTGTCCAAGTCCCCAAGGAACTTTCACCACTCTTTTTCTCTCTTATTCTCTCCAGTCATTGCTTCCTCTGACCTCTTCACCACCTTCTCACAATCTCAACCATCTGGAACAATTTTCTTATTTTCCTCTGACAAGTGTCATATCTTACTTAAGACTCTCCTTAAAACTCTTCTCTTCTAAGGAGATAATTTCAAGTTTTCTTTGATAGATGTGTGGGTATTCTGATCATGACATCTACCATCTTGTTGATAGCCAGGGGCTAATGGCACTAGTCTACTGCCTAGTAAATTGACCCCCGCCTTTCTCACTACCCTCAAAGAGAATTATCTTTCCAGATAGAGTTTAGGAGTTTAGGTGCTACTATAGTCCACCACAAGAAACACCAAGTCTCTTCTTGGATAAGTTGAGGAATTCTACCTTCAAATATCAGCAGCATGGGGGTGATCTGAATGCATAACTTACAAATTTGTCTCCCCGGCATACATCAGGAGGAGTTGGGGGAAATATTTTATTGAAATTCTTGCACATACTACTTGAGTTTTTAAAGATACATTGCATAGACCATTTAAAACACAGAACCAAGTCCTAGTGCAATTTCAATTGAGTTGCATATGAGGAATAGGACATACATTTAAAAATATATCTCATAAAACTAGAATACTGGAAGATGTAAGCTAGAAGGGTTTCATGGGCACATAATCTTGGAGAGTAATATACACATACTTCCAACCTTGGAAATACATAATGAATATTAATGACATTAACAAAATAAGTCTCTAAGAAGTCCTGTCAGAACCAATCTCCACTACTAAGTTACTAAGTACATCCCAAATTTGTTCCATCACAGAACTTTTCTAATTGATGTAGGATACCATGCTACTTAGCATTCAGTAGAACACAATTGAGGACATATAGTCTCAGAAAATGAAAACTGAAACAGGTCTATAAAATAAATCAAGTCCAGCCCTTTGATCTTATTGGTAAGTAAACTTAGACATTGAGAGGCTGTCTTCCTAATTCATGAAATGTCACATATTAGTTTCTTTATTAGGTTCCTTGAGTCTCCATCTCCCTATGCCAATCCATCTTCCCCTAATCCCTGCTGAAGTACCTTCTCATTGCCCAGTGCCCATAATTTTAAGTCTGGTCAATCAGCTCAAAATTATCTCTTTGACATAGCCTAAAATATATGTTCCTTAGCATGACTTTCTATGATTTGGGTGAACTGAATATGCACCTTCAGTGTCATCCATGACTATTCCTCCTAAATGCACCTCATGTGCTGACCAAAGTGTGGACCTGTTTTCTCAAAGACATTCAGTGCTTTTCTACCTCTGGGAATTCTATTCATTTCTGCTGATCAAATCTTGTCAATGGTACTTTCTCCACAAAGGCTTCCAGGACTCCTTAAGTTGGAATTTTACATTTTGTCATGTTCCCAAAGTGCAACGTATCTGGACTTTAACTTATCAGACATTATTGTATATTTAATGACTTGCCTGAGAGTCTCTGTGAGACAGGAAACTTCTTAAGGGTAGGGGTCTGTATTTGCTTCATCTCACGATCCCACTGCACAAAGCAGATTTACAGTAAATATTGACAAAGATAAATCATATAACCCACAGTTATACAGACATGTAGTGACAGCGTGAGGACTAGACCCCACTGCTTTCCAAAATTGGTATTGTTGCTACCAAAACATGGTAAAAGCAATGGAAATATATGTAATTTGGTCCAGCACTGTCTTTTTGGAATTTCATGGGAACCATAAGCTACCGTTAATGTTGCCATTGCTATGCACTCACCAATTCCATTGCAATAACATCTTAAGGATGAGAAATGTTGATACGTGAAATTACTATATAACTTACAAAATGCTACCTACTTCTGGATTAATCACATAAAATCAGCAGAACTGTGGAAATTGTTATTTTTATAAATAAGCAATATTCAGGTGAGATATTTGAATGAGAGAGTGTAAGACTTGAGGATAAGATATTCATTTAAAAAAAAAAACAACTTTAATCCCTTCTTCAGGGATATCCTAGTTTTCTGACCACTGTTCACTCTTTAAGCCTCAGTTTCTTCATCTGTAAAACAACAAACCACATTTACTCAGCACTGAGTATCAACCATGTACTTTGTATTACACAGTTAAAACATACTAAGCATATATAATCTCTTATAATTTTCATGAAGAGCATATGGGTAAGGTATTATTCCCATTTTATATGTAAAAATATTCAAGTTCAGAAATTATTCAAAGAACTTAACTAAAGAGACACAACTAGCTACTATGTGGCAGAGGCAGAGTTCAAACTCAACTCATAACAAGTAAAGCAAATTTGGTTTCTGTATTCCCTACCCCAGAAGTAGTTGTGAGAATTTAGTAAGGTGCTGAGTGTGAAATCCCCTGATAGAGTGCACATCATGTCCATTTCTTTCTCATTTTCTTCTCTGCTCATGGAATAATGGAAATTACACCAAATCAGGAATGAGATCTGGGTTCCATGAGGGTTGATGGTATCAAGTGGGGATAATGAGACCGTGACTATGAAAGAGCTTTCAAAGTTCAAAAGCCCTCAAAAATGTAAATTTTTGTTACTCATTAAATGAACAATCACTACAGTATGTACTTGCTTGTTTGGCATTCTCAGATTTCGGTTCCAAAGGGATAAGTGCTGTTTTATGTTGAGGACTCAGCTCTACATACATCTGTTAAGACTCATCTCCAAGAAAAAAAAACACTTAAAATTAGAAAACATATGATCTTTATTTTTTTTCCTGCCAACACAGGTAAAGTACCCAAAGTTTAAATTGATTCCATCCAGGTGTCCTCTTACTGCCTTCCAGAGAGTCATGTCTAAGTAACAACTGATATTACTGAATTAAATACCATAAGAAGCTATCCTGTCTTTCACACTTTGTCATTGGCTTTCAGAAGTTTTCTATAATTTGAACTTGAGCCATCTTGCCCTTGAGTTCAGACATGGTGCTCAGTGAACTGCACAGAAATTCAAAGATCATTGCTCTATTTTTTGACCAGTTTTATCTGAGTCTGTAGCATCTTTTCTTCATTCTCTATCACACACACACACACACACACACACACACCATGTGTGATCAAAGTGCCAAAAGTATGCAGATGTAATGTAAAAAACTCAGCCAATCATCTAAATGTTTAAAAAATATCCAGATGTTATATTTAATGTAGATAGACCATCTGGCAGATCAGCTTTGTTATCTACTTTTCATCCAGCTGTTGGATGCTGTGGAAGGACAGTCTAGGTCTGTACTTAAAAATGAGCAAAGAACATGGGGTCAGATTTGTATTACTAGTCCTCTAAAAAACACTTTCAATTCAATAGGTTCTGGGCATCATTAATGTTCTTGAGAGATTGAAAAAAAAAAAAAACAGAAATTCACAAAGCAATGATTTTTACTTAGAACTGTCTACTTCAAAATACCTTTCATGAAATATTTTTTCCAGAAACTTATCTGCTTAAAATAATACTAAAATCTGAAGTAAGAATGCAACCCCTACTAGCAAAATTTTCAGACTTATATTTAGAGTCAACATATTATAGCTGCCACAAAATTATTTTAATTCCACAGCAACTTATCAAATATATACTGCCAAAGGGCAAATCATCTTTGGCAGAGTGCAAAAGAGCACTGCATCAAACCAGGACTAAGTTATAGATCAAAAGATGCCCCACTAAATGCTTGGGTCCCTCTTCCAGCATCAGCAAACTCACATGGGAGTAGGCACCAAGGTCAAGGTCCAGAAGCAGAGGCAGCCCAGACGTCTTTAGGATTGAGATTTGTTTTGATTCCACTTTGTAAAAGCCTAAAAGCTTATAGACTTAATCTTTGAGTTTAAAAAAAAATTACAATTTAAAAAATCACTTTTTCCTCTCAGGTAGTATTCTTTCACATATCATGGCACTATTTTCTAAAATATTATTTTTCCTTCGAATAAGAAATATTAAAAATGAAAAACTAGACAACATAATGCTACTTCCATTCTCACATTTTATAATTGTTTACATATTTAGAAGTCATAAGAGATATACAAATGTCCTTCAATTAAGCAGTTAATGGAAAGTGAAAATGAATAGATTCAGCAAATGTTTTGTTAATGATAAAATAGCCACAAAATCATAGTACACACACCAACCTCTTAAAAAATTATTAAAGGATGCTATGAGATAAAGCAGGAGAAAAATGGTGAACAAAAAAAAAATCAGTTGCTCTGGAACAAGCAAGGAAAAAAAGCTGGGCATGAAAATTTATAGACAGTTTGAGGGTAGGTTTTCAAAGTGGCATGTGACAGAGCCAAGCACAAATCCTCTTACTTATTAACGGGATTTGTCCCTGTACCTGTCACACATTGCTTTGAAAATATCTGCCTCTGTGAAAGGTATACTGCTTCTCTCCGTCAGTTTTACTCTTAAGAGACTAATGTATAATCTCTTTAGGTTTCATCTTTTGTATTTCTGTGCATATGACAAATTGTTTTGAACACTCTTCATCCATACACATAAGAAGGTAGGCACCAAGGGCTTATCACTGCATATTTAAAAATCCTTGAGATACCATTTTCCTCATTGGAAATAATTGTTCTATTAAAATAATCTCCAGATTTATCACTGAAAAGTTTTCAGCAAACGCATTCATGCCTTGATACCATAAGGCAATTGTTCCCAACCTTATCCAATCTGGTGCCTCCTTTTTATAACACATATTTTGTAACCCATTTACAATAATAAAATGAAATTCATAGATATTATAACCACTCTAAGAACACCATTGGAAAAAAATCAATACAACGTCCCACTATAAAATAAAAGAAAAAGAAAGTGCCTCATAATAAAATAGCACATATTTTGAAATGCAAATACTCAAGCACGGCTACATAATGAAGACATGAGGAAGCCAAGTGCCAATACGTGTGCAGAGAATCATTGTAAATTTGCAAATGCATCAGCCACCAATACAGACTAAAGCAGCAAGCACCATAAAGAGAGTTGTCATTGATGAACAAAAAATTCATAAAAAATAATAATTTTCCCTTAATGTATATGATAGTTCAATTTCTGAAAAATTCAGTGTATATTAAACAATGTAAAACAACTTCTAATGACATGTAAATGAAAATAAAATCGAAGTGCAGATAACAATAAATAGGTTTTTAATAACATGGATGTTTGATAAGATGCTCAAAAGTCCTGTTAGTAGGTGATGGAATTTTTTAGTGAGTGGGACCCCCTCCTGAGGCTGCAAACGTCTAACATCTCTTAGCTCCATCCATCCAATAGTACATGGTGGCCCCATCTCCACCCCATGTGATCTTTGTGAAAACTTAATGCAGCTCCAAGAATTTCCAAAGCTCTCTTTGGAGTATACTACTGTGCCCCCATGGAAACCACTGCTGTAGGATTACAGAAGAAGGAGAGTTATAACAAATAATGGTGCCTGCACCTTTTTGTTTCTATTTTGTTTTGCTTTTTATAAAGTGAGGAAAAGTTTGATTTTTCAAAATTCACCATGCAATTGACATTGGATTTACACACTTTGTGTCAGGAACACTCAGAAATATCCTCAGCATAACTTTTAGTTAAAAATAAATGCGCTGAGTACATGAATTTGGGACATTTGAGTGAAGCTTAATGGGGTATCATGCATACTGTTTGACTACTTAAAAATACAAAGATAGACTTTTTTTAGAAATCACATTTCATATGCATAAATAATTAACCCCCCACACACAAAAATGTAAGTTGTAAAGAAGAGGAAAAGCATGAGATGCAGAAGGAATGTGGGAGAGAAAAGAAATAATGATGTAAGCTATTGCTTCAATGGAAAAAAATTTTTTGTCAATGACATGATATGGTGCGAGATTTATTATTCCATTTATCCATATATCCTTAAAACAAACCAACCATAGACATTTACCTTAGAGATATAAAGTTGCTTATTTCTGTGTAGTACAGTTTTACAGAACCATGGACTGATAGTTGCACAAAGTATCAGTCACACTTCCATAGCATTTGCTGATATAAATATAAAAGCTTCATTTTAAAGGATAAATAAAGCCACACTATTATCCAAACAGGGTAAAATTTAACATCCTTGTGGTTTGTGGAAATTTTTGATGTGCCTGCTGGCTTTTCAATAAAAATCAATTATGCCTTAAATGCGAGCGGTAGTCAACATACTACAGACTATAAATTCAATTTCATACTCAGAAATATGGATTAGCTGAACTTGATGCCCTTCCATTGATTTCAGAAAGCAAAAGCTGATAAGGTAAATAATAGTAAGAGGCTCTCTGACACTCCACATCAAGTTCCGGATTTCCATATTATTTTTGTAAGAACTTTGCAGTCACCACAATATCCTCCTTGTGAAATATGTATGATGAATAGATATTATATGGATTGCTGATTCATCTCTCCATACAGAATGGATATTTGGCTTTCATAAGTCAAGGAAGGAACTGCACAGAAAAAAAGAATATGCTTATTTCCCTCGGCTCAGTGTAAAGTATATGTCAACTGTTTGTGAATAAATCCAGTGGGTAATTAGAGCACACCGATTAAGCACTGAGATCCCACCTATAAATAAAAATTGTATAAACCAGGAGCAAATAGAGAATCCTCAAATGTTATGTGTGTGTGTGTGTAGGTGTATTTATGTATTTTTACATATATGGGGGAGGAAAGAAAGAGAGAGAAATGAAAAAATGAGAAAAGCATTTTTGAAAACACCTGAAAAACATCCAGTCCTTCTGTTCTTTCAAAAAAGCACATTAAATTGGCAAGAATCTCAAGGAGGGGGGAATCTTGAGAGGAAAGAAGAGGAAATGATTTGGTACTAGGAAATCTAAGGAATAATGATCATGAGGAAGAAATTTGGAATAGTTTTCAGCATAATGGGAAATCCAATCACATCTGCAACAATTTTCTTCTTTTCTCCTTTAATGTGCTGAACATTTAGGTTTTATAGAACTGTTCAAGTCCACACTTTGAGCATTTTATAGCTTAGCCATTCTCTTTTGCAGTAAGTCTGGTGCACTCAGCTTCAATCCCGAAGAGTTCTGTAGAAGACTTCATACACAGGCCCAGACTCACCTTTCGCCATAAGTTCCTGCTTTCCAAACAAAAACAAGGATTCTTTGTCACACATCCATCATGCTAACAGAGCACAACTATGGTACTTATTGGGTCAAAGAGGTATATTCTTCAAAGTTCCCAACAGCTTTCTGAGAAGCCAGCATTTTTGAGATTTCAAATAATTGTTTTGGTAAAAATCCATGGCCTAAGGACTCTACTACTCCAAAAAAATTAATTATACTTGAATTTCTCAAAACAGAGGTATTTCATTTAAACACACTCATATGTTATTTATTTCATGGAAGTACAATTAGTTTTATTAAAGTATGCTACCCATGGAGGCAACCTGTATAAAATACTACAAATATCAAACAAGACAGATCCTAAAAAATATGTTCAATAGTAAATTTTGTTTTATATTTATCCCTGTTGTGTCTGTTACTCATCATAATCTTGAAAAAAAAATCCAACAAAGTTATTGTGGGTCCTTTTCACATTAAAGAAATTTCTTACACAAGAAAAACATAAAATCACAAAAGGAATGGTACAATCTTATTCCTGGCTTTTAAAGTTATTTACTTGTCTGAGAAAAAAGTCAACAAGCATTTCTTTTCTGTAAATCTTAGAAATCTACATACATGTTTGTTTGTCTATAAATACATTTTCTTTTCATAACAGGGATATAAGAGCAAACATATTTTTCACCAATGTCATTTCAATCTTACTTAAGTTTAGCAAAGAATATAGCTAGAAATTTTATTTTTCTTATATCAATATACATTCAGATATCTGTAAGACATAAAGCTTCTGATAAATATTTACTATATGAATTCTGAAACTTTAAGTTTCAGTGTTTGAAATGCACACTATTTCCAAAACCTATCTAATACAAGAATGCCACAATCAACAATTTCCATCATATGTTGTAACAGTGAATGAAGCATATGAGGAAAAAGGCATCACATTGTTTATGAAAAAACAATTCTTGTAGATACACTTGGAAAACTGCAAACATTCATAAACAGTTACTCTTTGGGGATAGAGAAAAACTGCCATTAAACAGGTGTTAGAATTTAAATGACATCTCATTAGTGACTCCTTTTTGCAGCTCGGAGACAAATAAAACCTTCATTTAAAAGCATTAGTGCTATTCCTAAGGGTTTCTGGTATCATAATGTTTTTGTTTTATGAAGATATTTCGTTTCTTCCAGCATTCTTGCTTATTTATACAAAATAAACCAATTGCATTTCTAAGTTTAGCTGAGTGTGAAGTCGGGGGTGAATAAGACCTTTACAAGTGTTGTAAATACTCTTGCCCCTCCCTCCACTTCAGGGAGGATGGGAGGCTGGTGCACAGCCTGATAAACAAAGGTACCTTTGACCTTCTCTTCCATGTAGAGGTTTAGTCCTTGTGTCCTTTTGCCCACCATCAAGGGGCAATCATATAAAACTCAGATTTTCTTAATGTCAAAATCATTAACTTGATGTCCTAACCATTATTTTTCTAATTGCTCTCAATGTAAAATGTAAGGCTATCTTTATAGTTTGAGAATTAACCCGAGTATATCCCACTGCCACTTTACACTAGCCTCACATAGACAATTTCAGCTCTCAAAATATGAATGTGAAGACTAAAACACAGAATGCAAGTCTCAATAATCATTCCAGAACTATAAGAATTCATTTAGTTCATCGTTTTGAAAAGTAACACAGTCCACAGTTTAATTCAACTGGCTGGGATCCTTGGAATTCAATTCAGTCTATAATTCTATATTATATTTGGAGAAGTATCTGCTAAGACAATCAGTGAAAAAACATAGTAAATTTCAAGTAATTGCGTCCCATCATAAATAATAATTATTATTGAGCATTATTGAGAAACTACAGTGGCGTGTTTTGGAAATGCAAAGATAATTAGACCAGATCTGGCTCAGAGGGAGCTTAAAACTGAATGAGGCAAAGTTGGTGGTGAAAGAAGGGAAAAAAGGCAAACTCCAAGTATCTATAATATGATTAGGACAGTTGAACAGTTAGAAATGCAAGGGGGTAAGAGTCACAGAATGATACTGTGCTCAGAGAATCAGTAGAGGAGACAGCATTTGAAATGGCATGGATGATTTCATGAAAAGTGGGTAGGCTTATAAAAATGCAGGCTTTGTTCATGGAATTTGAGGAAGTAAAACTGACCATGATACAGAAGACCCTGAGTGACAGGCTGAGGAGCATATCCTGAATTTTTGAGGGATGAGGAGTCTCTGAATTTCAGGGGAAGAAAAGATGAGAAGTTAGAGGGGAATGAGAAATTAACAGGAATGAGAAGTTAGGAGAGGGGATACTTCCTTGGAAGGCTCTTTTTGGTGCATAGCCAAGAAGCTTAAAGGTTCAATTCAGGAGACTAGTTGTAGAACTAGATTCAACTGAATGTAGCAAATGATTGAAGACAATGGGTAATGTGACTCTGAACACTGTTGCAAGGTGGGGGTGGGGGGACTCCAAGTAGAAGGAGGTGCTGGTTTGGTAGGGCATTTGGACATATTGAGTATGAGGCATTAGCAGAGAATCTCAGTAGATAGTGCCAAATGGCAATACTGGTAATTTTCCAATTAAAAATTAAGTTTTCAGTGGCATTGTATTCCAGTATATTAGATTGTAGGATAATTATAGTCACACAGCTTACACAAAGGGAATGAGAAGGAAGATAGTGACTTCGGACTTAGAGAAAGTCTGACTTTCATGTGACTATTATTAATCCAATACTCAACAATAAAAGTGCAGCTGGAGATAGACATTCTCTGAGATATATTTAGAAGTATTTATCTACATAGGAATAAAACCACAGGAGTCAAGAGTATAAAGTGAGAAAAGATACAAAGACGAAAAAAAAGGAAGAATCATTGGGACATAGACACCAGGCAAGCCAGAAAACCTAAATTAAATCTTACAATGGACTAGGATGTATTCAATTATTCTTTACACATTTGATGAATAAAAATAATATGAAATGACGAAATTACTTATGTAGCAGTGCTTATTAAAGTAATTGCTAAATATATTCCAGTTGATTTTGACAAGGTTATAACACTGGGATCATTTTAAATTATTGTTCAATTCTCAATCACATAGCTTAAGCAAAATACAGAGCCCAGAAAAAAAGGAAGAACAGGGAGCCAAAAGGCAGTTTAAACACAGTAAGTGACATTTATTCAAAAAGAACAAGTTGCAGGCTGCAAGAGAAGAAAAAAAAAAAGATGTTTCAGCTGAGATCCGCTTATATTACAAAATACATGACCCTGTGACCTAAACATTGGAACACAATTCTAGGATAACTCTAGAACAGCAGAATATAAATGTGCATGTGTGACATTTTTAAAAATTGTCTTCTTTGAATGTAATAAATAGGCACACTTTCTTGTTCATTGGTTTTATTCTAGTTCTCATCCTAGAAATGAATTAAAAATTTATGGGAAGGATGAAATCAAAGAAAAAGCTACATAATAAAATGCCTTAGACACCTATAAACACCGAGTAATTTGGTCTTTGTACTATGGTTAATGATGAAAATGATGATTCATCTTAGCTCTCTTAAGCTTCCCCCCTGCATCCTCCCTGCCCTCCTTTTCATCTACCTCAGGGGCCCTTTCCCTTTAGCTCACCCATCTTCTCTCAACACTAATTCACAGGCAAACCTGATCTGTCACTTCCATCTTTCTGTAAGTTCAAGTCAACATGTAACTAATGATTCTCATTCAGTCTTCTTTGTAGATTCAGTGAGATGGTAGTAAATAATATCATGTACATTAGCATCTTCCAGTTTTCCATGTCTTTTATATACACAAGGGGGTACTGGAAAAAAGGAATTTCTTTATTTAAAAAACTATGTATGTATTCTTACATGTTTAAACTTCAGTCACCTTCGAAGTACTCTCTGTTTGATGCAATACATTTATCGAGATGCTTTTTCCTCTGCTCAAAACAGTTTTTGAACTCGTTGATTTTGATGCCTTTTAGTGCTTCTGCTGTTTTTTGTTTTACCTCTCCCACAACTGCAAAACGCTTCCCTTTGAGGACTTTTTTTTTTTTTTTATCAAGGGAAACAAAAAAATAATATCACTTCCAGGGTGAGATTGGATGAATAGGGAGGGTAGGGTATGGGGGTCATGCCTCTTTTGGTCAAAAACTGCTGAATACTCAGCAGGTATGGGCAGGTGCGTTGTCATGGTGGAACAATTAGTCACCTGTTTGCCACAACTTGGGACATCTCTTCTGCTAATTGTGATGCAACCTTCTCCAAACTTTCAGATAAAAACTTTGGCTGACCTTTTGATCCAGAGGAACAAATTCCAAATGTACTACAAGAGACCCACCCTTCAAAAAGATAATTCTGGGTTTTTGGGGAGTTCTGTCCTCCTATTATCTCACTAGATTTGTGAACTGTGATTTTAAAAGGAAGCAATTCTGTCTGTGACCATTTAGGTTTTGTTTATGCCTAATTGCTGATCAAAAGTTTCTACCTGTCTCACAGAAGAATTTAAGTGACTACAGAAGAGATGGAGATGTTTGAGCAATAGCAGGAGTGACAGGCACTCCTAAAATCTCTCACATGATGCAGATAACTGTTGTTTTAGCCACCACATCTTTAATTAAGTAGCCATTTGCTTGAGAGGTCCTGGGCTGAGAGATCTAGAGCTCTGTAGTAGTTGGCAGGGCAGACTCTTCCCTATTTGGTTAAAAAAAGAAAATAAAAAATAAAAAAGCACATGGTTCTAGCAATACAAGCTTAAGCATCTCATGGCTTAATTATAACTGAATTAATCTTGGCTGCCCTAAATTTCCCTCTTTTCAACCTTCACTTGATTTGCCCTTCTTAAAGAATAAATCTTAAATCTTAATTCTTTATTGTTTTGCACTCTGTTCTTCTTCCCCCCCTCACCCCATCAGTATTTTTACTTAGCTGGCTCAGTCATGTAAAATTGCAAACGGTGGAAACTCTAATGACTTGCTGGCTTTGTGTTCACAAAAGTCTTCTCTACCCAGGGCTCTGACCTCATGATCCTCAGCCCAGCCTCTGGGCACTGGAACTAGAGCTAGCAGGACAAATTTTAGGGAGCCTGCCTTCTCTTCTTAGATTTGACAGGCAGCAACAACCTGTCATTCTGTCAGTTTTGCTCTGACCTTGTATTTTTCTGTGCCAAACCTCTATGTAAGGTTCCTTTTCCAGGATCTGGGCCTGTTAGCCCTAGCCCTTACACAAGTAATGTTTGTGACACTGGGACAGTGAGTTACAATTTGTAAACTCGCAGCCATGAAAATTCACTTCCAAGTTGTGACTTGGTCACTGCTGCCCATATTTCCTCTCGTGGTCCACCCATCCTCTCATTTTTACACAGGAGAAGGTCAGGTGCCAAGGGGTTATATCACCTGCTCAGGGTTATTTAGCTAACAGGTGTCATAATCAAGACTCCAATCCAGATCTGATGAACTGTAAATCCATGTTCTTTCACCATTCCCCCAACTCACATAAAACGATGTTTCCCTACCAAAAAGCTGTGTTTTGTAATGAACTACAGGAATAAGAATCACAATCCTCAAAGACAAGTAAACATAAAATAGAAGTTAATAAGTGCAATAATATTGTGGAATAAACACAGATAAAGTTAGAATCCCAACTAAGTGTTTAATTCTTAATTGTCCTTCATACAGCTTTTTCTGCTGACACTGAAGTGCTATTTTAGAAATATTTAGAAAGCTTTTGTTTCACATTTGAAAAGAAATATGTGCATTCATGAAGAGAGTTAATTCCTGCCATTATACAATTCCTATTTTCACTCGTATGATTTTGTCTCATCTGATTAAGTATATTTTTAAATTTTAAAGTCACATGTGTATTATTGCCGTTAGACATTTTCATATATGTCCATATATCATCTGTCTCAATTTTACCAGATAGTATTATATCCTGAATTTTTCTCTGATGTTTTTCTTGTCCACAAGACAAAAAGAGACCCCAAATAATTACCAGTATAATAAAAATTCTACATACTCTTAGGTGTAACTAATTTGCTCCTTAATTAAAGCATTTCCCTGAGTGTTTGGTGGATTGGAGTCCCACCTGAAAAGAAATAGAGAGAGAGTGCTTTCTATGTTAAAGAATTAGATTCAGAACAATGCCTTTTACTGGGTCAAACTTTTTAAAAATTGTGTCAAAGGAAACAGAACTTTTTGTCTTTTAAAAATGAAATTACATTTCTCATTTCACTGATTTTAAATACATAGTTCTACTATAACTGTCCAATTATGTGTTGTAAATAAAACTAAAACTACAGGTAAAAAGCAAGATGGGTAAAAATTACTAAATTAAAAATATGTTTTAAGCCAAATTTACCCCCAAATGCTCTCTTATTAGTAGACTGTTTAATATCTTTATCAAAACATATTTAATCACAAAAGTGCAGAACTTTAAATTTCTTGTAATAAGAAAGAATAGTCAAAATTCTCACTTTCATTTTTAAGCTTACTGTAACACTGTTAACCCTTCTCATTCATATTATCCAATCACTCCCAATTGTTTAGAAATATTATTAGAGAAACTTCTCCAGAACAACCAGCCCTCTAAGAAGCTAAAATGCTGTATTACTTTTACTTAAATCACAATGCACTCCTCAGGAATGTCTGTATTCTGTGCCTTTGTCATACAACCTAGGCCACCAAAGTTCTAAATTTTGAGATTGCTTTGAATATCCCTTGGTATTGTACCACAAATCAGCAAAGATCCATTCCAAGCAGGCTTTCTGCTTTTCTCCCTCTTTCTCTCTTCCTTTTTTTTTTTTTAAGGGGGGAAAACTGTTTTATATCGACAACCATCTGTGAGCCTGTCTTTCAGGCCATCAAACTCTCCCATCCATTACGGAGCCTTCCTCACCTCCGCTGCATGACAGCACAATAAAGATGACATACTAATTCAATGACTTGTAATTTCAGCTAAACAAAGACAAGTGCTGCAGCTTCTTCTTTTGTGTTAACAGTGCCATATCGGTGAAGCCAGCTATGCAAACATAGCACTGGGAGGGTTTTATGACAGCAGTTGAATGGGGAGACTAGCTTGGTGTTGCTTTTTATGGTTTTTGGCTCCATAATTTTTGGCTCTGTGTTGCTGGCCATGGCTATTGTGTCTGGATTCTGTGTCAGCAGCAGCTAATTGTTCCAATAATGTTTATCATAGGGATCCACCAGGGAGCTGTATATGTGGAGATAAGCTACAGGGCAATGATACACACTATCTTACTGATCTCTATACACAGTGCTTTTGCCTCATGCCAAAAAGCTTTTTAGGTTCCCAGTCTTAAAAAAAAAAATAACAGCTTAATCATCATGCCAACAATAGTGTCTAAGGGGATGTAATCAGGTTCCTCTGATAATCTTAGCAACACATGAAAGTCATGCGCAAAAGCAGTAATTGAAGCAGTTGGTTCATTCTACCACCTGCTGTTGAAGTCACAGGTTAATCTAAATGAGGTCCCCTTCCGATGAAGCAGTATGCAAGGCACTTTTTATATCATAAATGTGCATTACAGAAGCTTTACAAAATAATAAAGTAACAGTTCATTAAATGAACTGTATGAAGATCTGAGGCTTGTCCAGCTTCTCCTGCTGCTGTTGGATGGCATATCCAAGTGTAAATTCTGTCCACATGTCTATACCCCAATGCACACTTCAGTTTGCATATGGTTGCAGACAATGGGAGTTCCTGAGACAGATGCCCAAATGTAACTAAACGTCAGGCAATCACGGGAATCAGCTGCAGGAAAGTGAAACATTTTTCTTTGTCTGCTTTTGATGCTATTTCCCTCAAGATTACTAAATAGAATGTTGACAATGTAAAAATAGTCTTAGACTCAACAATTAAGCAGCTCACCATAGTCTGCATTAGCCCACGTATAAAGGATACATTTTTCTAATTAAACTTTTAACACCTGATTTCCATTTAAAATTGTCCTTAAATGTTTTCCATAAGGTCTTCATCTGACAAAGAATTATAAAATTATGTAGTATGCTGTTCTTCTAATAGGCAATCTCTCTAACAAAAATGATTTTAAAATTGTACAGCTTGTCAAAATAAGACTCTAATATAAATTTTAAAATACAGAAGAAATGACAGCTTCAGATTAAAACTTGTGCCTGATTTTAAGTGATTTTATTGAATAAGAATAAGTAACATTTATTGAACATGTACTTAGCATCAGAAGTTAAACTAGGCAACATTATTGTATTTAAGTTTCACAGCCATTCTCAGAAATTGGTATTATATCTGGAAAACTCGAGAAAACCAAATTCCAGGTTCATAATAATCTAAGTTTCTGAGTTAATAAGTGGCAATGCTAATACAGAAAATTAAGTCAGCCTGAAACCAAAGCTTACACATTTTCCACCAAATAAACTGAGTATAGTTCATATAGTTTAAATGAAGGTAAAGAAAAGTGTTTAAGTTGAGAAAGAAGCTCCAGTTTTGAATTCACTATCCACAGTAGGGTCATAAAAGAAAACAAATTTATGATTAAAGAAAATAATAAATCCTATTTATTATGATTGACTTATTACTGAATTTAGTGGCATGGTTGTGGGAGGGTAATAGAAAGAACAGACATTGTTATAGAACCAGGAGCAATTTTTGACAAAATAAAGGATAGAATTATATTAATTTAACCTAATTCAGCATCACAATGTTATAATAAGCAGTTAACAGAGTGATTATAACTTTGATGGTGCATAATCAATGTTTGCCAAAATTTTAATAAATGAATGGATATCAAATAATAAATGCAACCACAGAAGCTATTGTATTTAGACATGCTTACTAGATGCCAGATACCATCTTATCAGCTCACAAATGTTTTGTCCTTCATCTTCACAACAATCTACTAAACTTGGAATTATTATCCCTATTTCATAGGTGAGGAAACTGAGTCTCAGAAACATTAGATCTCTTGTTCATGATTACATTAGCAGGGAAGTGGGAGAGTTAGGATTTGAGCCCAAAATAATCTGACTCCTCAAAGCTCTAGCAAGGCTGCTTCTACATTTAAAATAATCAATTCATGTACTCTATCACATCAATAGGCTAAAGAAGAAAAAAAACCACATGATCACATCAAAATATACAATAAGGCCATTTGACACAATACAACACCCATGTATGATGAAACTTCTCATAAAGTTTCACTGGGAATAAAAGGAAGCTTTCTCAAGTGGATTTAAGGAAAAACATAAAATAATACATCTAATGCTCTGCATAATGGTGAGAAAGCTTTACTTCAAGATCAAGAACAAGGCAAGGATGCCTCCTCTCTCCCTTCTTTTCAACATCGTACTACAGCCCTAACTAATGCAATCACAAGGAAATGATATAAAACATATACAGATTGAAAAGGAAAAAAAAACCTGTTTTTGTTCACAGGTGACATAATTGACTAGGTAGAAAATTAAAAAAAAAAATTCTCCTGGAATTAATAAGCATTATAGCAAGATTGCCAGATATCAGTTTAATACACAAGAGCCAGTTGCTTTCCTAAATGCCATCAATGGATAAGTGGAATTTCATATGAAGAATACATTACTATTTACATTAGCATCACCCAAAAATGAAATACCTAGGTGAAAGTAAAATAAAATACATAGAGCAATGAACTCCAAAATAGTCCCACATAAATATAGTCAATTGATCTTTGGCAAAAGAATAAACGCAGTACAATGGATCAAAGATAAATGGTGCTGGAACAAATAAATGGTGTTGGAAAAAATAGACACCCATATTCAAAAAAAAATCTTGACAAAGACCTTACACCCTTTACAAAAACAAACTCAAAATATATCATGATACTAAATGTAAAGTGCAAAACTACTAAATTCCTTGAATATAACATACAAAAATTAAGTCAACTTGGTTGGGTATGGAGATGATGTCTTGATACAACACCGAAGGCATGATCCACAGAAGAAATGCTTGATATAACTGAACTTATTTAAAATTTAAAATTTTGGCTCTCCAAAGGACATTATCAAAGTTGTGATAAGACAAGACACAGACAAGGAGAAAATACTGGCAAGAGGCATATATGAGAAAGGTTTATTATCCAAAATATACAACGAATCCTTGAAATTCTGTGATAAGAAAATTCTATGATAAGAAAACTTGATTTTAAAAACATGACAATGGACCTGAATAGACATTGCTCCAAACAAGATATGCAAGTAGCAAGTCATCACAGGAAAAAGTGCTCCATATCATATATCATTAGAGGATTGCAAATTAAAACAACGAGATACCACTGCACACCTATTGGAATGGCCCAAATTCAAAATAGTAAAAACGGCAAATGCTGGCAAGGTTGTGGAGCAATAGGAACTCTCATACATTGCTGATGGGTATGCAAAATAATACAATGAAAATATGTGGCAGTTTCTTATAAAACTAAATATTCTCTTACTATATGATTCAGCAATCACATTCCTGGTATTTACCTAAATGAACTGATATACACACAAATACCTTCACACAGATGTTTATTTACAATTGGCAAACGTTGGAAGTAATCAAGATGTCCTCCAGTATATGAATGGATAAACAAACTGTAGTCATCCAGATAAGGGAATATTATTCAGCACTAAAAAGAAAATAGCTATCAAGCCATGAAAAGACATGAAGAAAATTTAAATGCTTCTTACGAAGTGAAAGTCAATTTGAAGAGCCTACATACTTTATAATCCCAACCATATGGCATTTAGAACAGGCCAAACTACTGAGAGTAAAAAGATTTAGTCGTGGCAAGGGATCAGGATGGAGAGGCAGGTGTTTTTGTTTGTTTGTTTGTTTTTTGAGTCAGAGTCTCACTCTGGTGTCCAGGCTGAAGTGCAATGGCACGACCACAGCTCACTGCACCCTTGACCTCCTGGGCTCAGGTGATCCTTCTGCATCGGTCTCCCAGGTAGCTGCGACTAATAGGGTAGCGACACCACGCCCTGTTAAGAAATAGATGACTAGGAAAAGCACAGAGAATTTTTATGGCAACAAAACTATCCTGCATATGAAAACTCATAGGATGAACAATAGGAAGAGTGAACCCTGATGTAAATTATGGACTTTGAGTAATAGTGATGTGTCATTATAGGATCACCAGTTGTAACAACGTACCACTCTGGTACAGGATGTGTACGTGAGTATAAACAGGGAGTATATGGAAACTTTGCCCTTTCCCTCAATTTTGCTGTAAACTTAAAGCTGCTCTAAAAAATGTTTATTAACTATTTAAAAAATAAAAGTCAAGGAATTCTGAAAATATTAATAGAACAAAACTATCTCTCATTTAGCTATCAAGCAGTCCAGGTAAAACGTAAATCTAACTGTATCATGCCCCTACTCAAACCCCTCAAAGACACCCCACTGCTGACCAGAACAAGCATTGTACATGCACCCTTGGTAGGACCTGAGAAGATTTTGGGTGAAGCATGAATAAATATTTTCTAAAGTTTTAACTGTAATGCAATTATTATAATGTGTATTAGAAAAATAAAACTAACATAACAAAAAAGTATAAGTTAATAACCATTTGCCGAGTCTGATAATTGGGCTTTTTATCTTTATGCAATGGCATTTTGCACATTTATGAATAGCCTTTTAACAGCTCAATTTTCCCATAAAACATTATTTTTCTTCTATTAATACCCATTATCAAATTAAAGGCATTTTCTGCTATTGGGGAGAATTTTAACCACTTGAACATTATGGCAGCTAACATTTTTAAATGATCTGGGTTATAGACTAAGTTCCAAACAACAACATAAAATATTTTATAGTACTCAAAATATTTACAATGATTTAAAATAATCATAAAACAAGCATAGTAGCAAGCAAAATATATTAGAATATCAGAAAATAGAACTTTCTTATACCTGGTAAAATCAAATAAAGTTTGACTTTTTCACCGGTCTTTAACAACTCAGTGCTTAAAGAAATTATATCTAATGTAATTATTTGTATATGTATCTTTTAATCTTTTATAGTCTTATTATATCTTAAATTTATTGGCTTTTTTAATTGGTTTAACTGTAATACTAGACATTGCTACGCAGTTGTAGCTTGACTTTCCCTTGCATGGAAAGATGGCATATATTGAATGAAAGGTTGAAAATTTCTGATCCTTACAAAAAAAAATTAAAAAACCCTTCTGAGCGTTGGGAAAGATCAGGAAATGAGAGGAATATTTCTCTGCTTTTCTTGCATGATAATATTGTTAAGTAAGAGGAGACTTCACCTCTTCAGAAATATAAAATAGTTGCTAACCAAGCCTAGCAAAGTACTGACTGGTCCTGGATACCAAGTTGGTTATGGAATAGTTTTCACTTAATAAGCTGTGCTTATATTTTGCTTTTTCTTCCCCTTATATCTTGGAGCCTCTGTCCCTATCCTTTCATGTATGCACTAGATAGAACTAGCAGAAATGACATTAGTGTCCCCTCTTTATCCACGGCACAGACATATAACTATATTCATTGCTATACAAGCAATAATTTAATTAAAATACATACAGAAACAAAACTTATTTCCACCTTAAATATGAAAAGTCAGTTTTAAATCTCTGTCAATTTTATACATACCTTGTTTCTCTTATTAAGAGACAACAATGGTAGGATTGCTTTATACATACTCTTATAATGTTATTTATTATGCATATTTATATTACCTATGCAGCAAATAAACCTTTTGAGAGAAATCACAATTGTGATCTAGAATAGTACACTGGTGTTTTAACATTATGGGAATAAAATCTACCCTGGATATACTAGCCTTTGGTTTTCCATTACATTAAATAGATGTCGCTCACCTCTTTTCTTTGTCTCACCTTCAAAATCATTTTAAAACTGTCTACATTTTCATAATTCTCCAATTGTGCCTCTCTTTTCTCAAGGGAAGCATCACAAAACAATATTTTTTAGATGACACCTTTAAACTTTAGTCCCAGTTCTTCATCATTTCCTTTCTTTATTCTCTTTGCTATGACTTTGCTGTCCCTCCCACTAGAGGTAAAATATACTTTCCCCCACCTTGACTTTGGACTTAGCCATGGGACTTGGGCTAGCCAAGGAAATGTAACAGAAGTTAGCATTTGCCAATTGTGATCCTAGGCTGAAGGAGTTATTGTGTGTTCTGGTTGTCTGTCACCACCATGAATGCTGTTTCTCATAGGTAGCTACTGACTCTAGCCTGGACTCCAGAATGAATACAGTTGGATCCAGAATGGGTCTAACCCACATCAAAGAACCAAGTCCAGCCAGATCTAGAGCATAAAGCAGAGTTCCCCCACTACACCCAGCCTAGATCATAGATCATTCGACCTCAGCCACCCTAAAGATGTGTAAGCTATATATATTTTTTAAGTCACTGAATTTCAAGATAGCATATTATGTTGCAGTATTATGGTGGGCATAATTCCTGATAAATGCATTAAGCAACCCTGCAATAAACTTACTAGTGTCCATCTAGTAAGAATTGTAGAACTAGAGAAGGGATTGGAGAAATAAGCACAGCTGTTGGAATACAGCATTTCCACAGCTGATAAAGATGCCAGTTCCATAAATGTTGATGTGCAAGCAATGACAGCAGGTAAACTTTCATGCAATGATCTCTTGGTATGGTTCAGTATTGCTAGCTTGGCAGCATTCACGCCTGGTATATTGGCCTTCCCAGTAATTCTGTAAACTAACTGACCATCTGAAATAGTGTTCCATTAATTAACTAGAGTAGATTATGTCTCCTCCAACTAAACCTTTAATAGAGACAATAACTAAGCCATATCTACTTGTACCAAAATTTTGATTTGGAGATTTTTGCCCTTTTATCTGTATAACATATTATTTTGAGGTAGTGAAATATTATTCAGATAACCAGGATTCAAGGCACATGTCTATCTTTGATTAATTACACCATCCAGTGATCATATAATCTCCCCAGTTCCCATTCTCTTCTTTAGTAAAATATGGAAAAGAATTAACACCTGTTTCTAAAAAGAATTAAAAGTCACTTTAAGTATTTTAAACAAGATCAGGATTTTATATATATATATATATATATATATATATATATATATATATATATATCTATATATCTATATATATATACACATACATACATACATATATATTAAAGTGTATGTATTTGTTTATCATCACTATGAGCTCTAATGTACTAAAAAATATGAACCATGGGTTTATTTCTATTTCAAACCTGTTTCCTATTAAGAGAACTTTCCCTCACAGTTTATGAAGATACTACATGGTCTATTTTACTTTCTGATTTTATGCCCATGGCAAAGATATTATTACTAAAAATGGTATGAAACATAACTTATTTAGCAGGAAATAGTCAATTGTCCATAATATTTATCTTTTCCTCAGTTTACCATTCAAGGCATTTAAAAGTGACTGGACTTTTTAATGTGTGGGTCTAATCACATTTATTAAATAACCCATAAATGCTCACTTGCCAAGAAAAAAAAATGGAAAGAGATATATGCTTAATTTAGAAGAAATGGGAAAAAAAATGTCATGGATAACCAAGCACTGTATGATTTTCAGTTATGAAAAGTAAAACCGTAGATATAACTTTTGAACTTTGATTTCATTACTAATATTCACTTTTCTCTAATAGTGAATGTCTGCAAATGGCAGAAATTAATAATTAAACAAAATGTGAAATCTCATGAATACACATAGGAAAACAGTTTCAAAGGTTTTAAAACATAAACTGCTCATATACAATAAAAAGAATACTATTTTTAGTCTTGCATCTCATTTATATAAATTTCTAGAGGAAGGGAAACATACAAATGGCACTAATTTTCAGCTTTGTTACACTGGAATCCATTTAGAAAGTTGTGTAGGAAAGTAGCAACCAGAAACAAAAATATACTGCTTTCTTACCAGGAGAAGAGTATTCAAGTATGCAAGTGATGTCATCTTCCTGGTAGTTGTTATCCCAGTGTGAAGTACCTAGTGATTACTCCTTCAGCCAAAATCTAATGAGACTTATTACACTCCCAGCACATAAATGCCGGAACAAGGGGAGTTAAGTAGATGAGGTTCAAGTTCTGAGGTAGCTTACATTCCAGTAAGGAGAGTCAGAGAAGAAGCAAGTAAACAGGTAGATAATATAAGTTTAGATGGTAAACAATGTTTTGAAACTCAGCAATCCCCATTCTGAGAATATACCCAGAGGAACTCAAATCACTCAAAGAAAAAGATACCTGCACATGCATGTGTATTGCAGCATTATTCACAATAGCAAAAACATGGAACCAACCATGCTGTCCATCGAAAGTGGACTAGATAAAAAAAGTGGTACATATACACAATGGAATATTACTCAGCCATAAAGAAGGACAAAATTATGAACTTCGCGGCAACTTGGATGGACTTAGAGTCTGTAATGCTCAGTAATCTATCACAGAAACAAAGAACTGAGTATCATGTGTTCTCACTCATAAGCAAAACCCTGATCAATATTATAATACTATAAGAAAGGGATTGGCAGTAGTGGGAAACTGCTATGGGAGGTGGGGCACACTTTATCAATAAGACTTCCTAAATCTCAAACCAGGTGAAGAGGGAACCAAAGTGAGGCCCACATTTACCTGTACAATGAGTGACTATTTGTATACCTAAACATGAATTGTAACCCACACCTTTAAAATAAAATTTTTTTAATGTTTTGAAAAAAATTAAGTCAGCCATTACTATAAAGAATAAATGGGTAATAGTAGCATAGTCAGGGAAAGTCTCTTTGGACAGGGTGATATTTGAGATAAGACAACTGCGGCAGATATATTGTACATTCCACTGGCTTCTACTGTAGAAGGAAAACTTAAGAACCAATTAAAACCAATTTCACTATAAAGAAGTGTGTCCAGGATTTGGACAGAGGCATGAATAGTGATGGCCAAAAATAGATAAGAACATTTAAAAACTAGGTATGAATGTCTAAAATTCTGATATGAACAAATATGCTTGAGTTCGGAAGTCTGCTAGACTTTAATTTAAATTTATCTTTGTTGATATCACAGAGTGGCCATGGGCAAGTCATTTCATTTTTCTTACGGGACGTACTTCCTAGATTTGAATTCCTTGAGACAGTCTTAGCCTTCTAACACAATAAAAACCACTGCATTTTAAAAAGTAACATAGGAGTTTGCACATTCATGCACTACTGAAAAGAATAAGAGAAATACAAAAGTAGAAAATCTATATTGCTAATTAAGTTTTCAATAAAAGGCTAATAGTGAACAGAATTTAGACTTCATGGAAGATTTTAGAATTTTTGGATGTTAGAATTTGTATTATTTGGAAGTTAATAGGAAGCTCAAATCAGTAGAGGCAACTAGACTCTTCTTATAGACTTCTCTCTGTTGTAGCTTTTACTCATAAGATCATACTCTTAGATCTAGTAGCTCTTATTCTACTAGACTAACTATTAAGAGCACAGCTAATTCTCACAAATGCAGGCATCTCAGACAATTTCACCCCTCTATTGATAACTGCTTTGTACTTTAGTTTTAACTAAAATATAACTCTTTTATTATTTGAAAGATTTGACCTCAAAGCATCTTTCCCGTCAGACTATAAGTGTTTGGATTAAGAAAAAGCAGCTAGACTTGCTTTTGCAATAGTAAGTAAAACGATAAATTCTAGCTACTTTATATTCTGCCTCATGTATCTTTAACATAGCCTATAGCTAAGCTTCAGTTGTGAGATAACTGTGGCTAATGAAAATATATGACTTGGAAAAAGTTACAGAAACCACATTCGGTGGGGGTGGGATAAAGAAACCACATTCATCTGTGGTTCTGGGATATAGGGGAAAAACATAGTTTTTTACTTTAAAAACTAAGAGTCTGATTTGCAAGTTACTTAGGAAAAATAAAGGTGCTATTTTTAAAGTTCTCTTAAGATTTCTAATGCTACCTGTATTGGGAATACTTTCAAAATATCCTTGTCAATATCTTCCCAAGTTACTATAGTCATATCTTTTCACTAGACAGAAATAAAAGTTTACAAAATACCAAATCAACAGTAAGGGATTATTTCAACTTTATTACATAATTACTGAGTAGCAATTGTGAGAAAGAGCTCCAGGTAGATAGTAAGTACTACTTAAGGAGCTGACAATCTAGGTAAGAAAGCTGAAAAGTGATGCAGAAATCACAAGCCCGTTAGTGATCGCAGATCATCGGTTAGGAAAGCCATGCCCTGCTCATTCCTTTACCTGTTTCATGTTCTCTGATGGAGGTGTGGCAATGAAATCACCTGAGACCCAGGTCCTTCAACTTTGAAATACCTCAGAATCTTTAGGATGACTCTAGCCAATAGCTTAGATACAAGCTAGAAATTTGGGTCTTTGGACACCATAACTTTCTGAAAGATTTATCAAGTTCCCTACCTTCTCTTAGTTTTTTGAGGCTTCCAACAAGTGAGTCTTTAAAATAGTAGTGCATTCTTTATTGCTTAAAACCAGTGGAATGGCTGCAGGGTTACTCTACAGATTCTAGGTACACACACACACACACACACACACACACACACACACACACACACAAACATACACACACACACACACACACACACACACACACACACACACTAAGCCTGGCTTTCCCCACAAGCTCATGACACTTAACTGCAGAGGCCACAGCAAACACGTTCAGCTCAAGTTCCTGTTCAACATTGTCACTACTTTTATTTCAACACCGTCCCTTCTTAGTAGGTAGCTACTAGGTGGCTAATGCCATGACATCAGCTAAAAAGAAAAAAAAAAGAGAAGTAATTTCTTACTGATACTTTTAAGATACATTTAAATTAATTTTATCGAAGTATAATTTACCCCAAAATGCACCTATTTTAAGAGTGTAAGTTGATGAGTTTTGATAAATTTATACAGCTGGTCAACCATCATCACATCTAAGTATAGAATATTTCCACATTTAATCAATTATTTTATACATTTTCTTAAAATAAATCACTAGAAATTCTGGTGTAGTGTGAGAGGTACATTGTTATATGTTTTTAAAGCTTTCAATATGTGTTGCCTACCTACCTCTCAGAAAGTAGTCACAATTAACCCAGCTCTCAGTTGTATAAGAATGCTAAATTTAGAGAAGAAGTTATTGCCTTATTGGTATTTGTCTTGTCCTTTCCAATAAAATCCGAATTTTGATGAAAATGAGTAAGAGCTCTTAAAATTATTCCTTACTTTGATAAATAGTATCTGTGAATCATTATAAAAGTGGAACCCATAGGAGCAAATTGAAAGCATCTTAGAAATAGAAACTGTCAACATATTTTGAAGAAAATGCTCATTTAACACAAAAGTTGTAAATTATTTTTTCGAAAATATAAAAGCTGTCATTGAGATAGCATTTATGTATCAGAATCTTTCTGCTACAGCAGTGCTATCCAAAAGGTGTTCCATGAATCAGAAAATCAGCATCATCAGGAATTTGTTTTTTTGTTTTTTGTTTTTTGTTTTTTTGCTTTTTGTTTTGAGTTGGCATCTCACTCCGTCGCCCAGACTGGAGTGCAGTGGCCGCTTCAGGCCACCGCAGCCTCAACCCACTGGGCTCCGGCCATCCTTCCGCTTCAGCCTTCCAAGTAGCCGGAACTACAGGCGTGCACTACCACGCCAGGCTAATTTTTTATTTATTTATTGTAGAGATGAGGTTTCGCCTGCCCAGGCGGGTCTCGAACCCGCGGGCTCAGGCAATCCACTCACCTCAGCCTCCCAAGGCGCGGGATTACAGGCTGAGCCACCGAGCCCGGCAGGAATTTGTTAAAAGTGAAAATTTTTGGACCAACTCCAGCCCTCTTCAATCAGAAACACTGGGCTTTGGGTCTTTCAATCTTGTTGGACTTAGAGTCTATAATATTGAGTGATCTATCACAGAAACAAAGAATTGAATATCCCATGTTCTCACTCATAAGCGGACCCTGAACAATTATCATAATACTATATGGAAAGGATTGGCAGTAGTGGGAATCCACAGAGGAATGGGGAGGCATACCTCATTAACAAGGCTACTTGCATAATGAACATTTATATACCTAACACTGAATTGTACCCCACACCTTTAAAATAAAAACAATTTTTTAAAACCTTCTAGCTGATTCTGATGCATGCTGAAGTTTGAAAAGGACAGTCTTAGAAGGTGTTATATACAGACAAAAAAATTAAAACTCCAACACTCAGGAGTAAATCCATAGTCACCAAATATTTTTCAGCCTTTCTTTTAAGACCTCAGATATAGATTTTTTAAAATCTATCTATACGATTTAAATCATTTCTTGTTATTCTTCCTAGATTTAAAAATTGCTATGTGTAAAATTTTAAATTAGGGGCTGTGGCATACATAAGGAAACAGTGAATTATGGTCCTTGATGTCCAAGGACAAAGAAAGTATACTTTGGTTGAGTAGGCAAAATATAATTAAACACAAAGACTCACTTGGTAAATGTAAAATGAGTGACAGATAATTGCCATCTATATGGTACCAGAGAACATGGAGATTATTGAGGGTTTTGGTGGGCAGGTAGGGCCTTTTTGAGAAGAAGCAATATGAGGTGTGCATCAAAAGTTGTATAGGTTTTGAATAGCAGAAGATAAGGGAGATCATTTCTAGTAGGGAGACAGCCAAACCGAATAAACTGTGAGTATACAGCTATTTGGCTGTGTTGGAAACTGCAAGTAGGTGTATACATCAGATGAGCTGTAAAGGGAGTGAAGTCAGAAGGCTATTGGAAAGTCACATGGGCAAAAGATATGAATAGACACTTTTCAAAAAAAGACATACAAGAAGCCAACAGATACATGAAAATATTCTCAGCCTCACTAGTCATCAAATAAATGCAAATTAAAACCACACTGTGATACCACCTAACTCCAGTTCAGGGTGGCCATCATCAATAACTCAAAAAATAACAGATGCTGGAGAGGATGCAGGGAAAAGGGAACACTTCTACACAGTTGGTGGGAGTATAACCTAGTACAACCTCTGTGGAAAACAGTTGGGTGATTCCTAAAAGATCTAAAAACTGACCTTCCATACAACCCCACAATCCCCTCACTGGCTATATACCTGGAGGAACTCAAATCACTCTATGAAAAAGATACCCGCATGAGCATATTTATTGCAGCATTATTCACAATAGTAAAAACATGGAACTAACCACGCAGCCCATCAAAAAAGGACTGGATTTTTTAAAATGTGGTACATATACACGATGGAATATTATGCAGTCATAAAGAAGGACAAAATTATGAACTCAGCAACTTGGATGGACTTAGAGTCTATAATACTGAGTGATTTTTCACAGAAACAAAGAACTGAGTACTACATGTTCTCACTCATAAGCAGACTTTGAACAATTATCATATTACTATAAGAAAGGGATTGGAGCTGGGCTCGGAGGCTCAGCCTGTAATCCCGTGCTTTGGGAGGCCGAGGTGAGTGAATTGCCTGAGCCCGCAGGTTCGAGACCCACCTGGGCAACTTGGCGAGACCTCATCTCTACAATAAATCAAAAAATGAGCCGGGCGTGGTAGCGCGCGCCTGTAGTTCCAGCTACTTCGAAGGCTGAGGCGGAAGGATCACCAGAGACCAGCAGGTCGAGGCTGCGGTGGCTGGGAGCAGCCACTGCACTCCAGTCTGGGCGACGGAGTAAGACGCCAACTCAAAAAAAAAAAAATTAAAAGTCCTATAAAAACAGAACTCTTTTACAGTACTATCACTTAAGAAATGACTTTGATCTGGAAATGACAATACAGAAATTCATATGGAAACATAAATGACCACGAATAGCCAAAACAATCCTTAGCAAAAGAAACAAAGCAGGAGGTATCACACTTCGAGACTTCAAACTTTACTATAAGGCGATAGTAATCAGAACAGCCTGATATTGGTACAAGAACAGGCACATAGACTAATGGAACAGGATCGAGATTACAGAAGCAAATCCTCAATTTCTCAACCAACTCATCTTTCACAAAGCCTCCAACAACAACCACTGGGGAGAAGAGGAGAACCTATTCAGTAAATGGTCCTGGGAAAACTGACTGATCACATGGAGAAGATTGAAACAGGACCCCTACCTATCATCATACACAAAAATCAACTCTAAATGGATCAAAGACCTAAACATAAAACCTCAAACTATAAGAATTTTAGAAAGCGCAGGAGACATCCTTATGGAAATTGGAACTGGCAACCACCAATCAGAACCCTAAGTGCCCATACCATAAAATAAAATAGAGAAATGAAACCTCATCAAATTAATGAGCTTCTGCAAAGCAAAAGAAACCATCGAGAGAGCAGGGAGACAGTCCATAAAATGGGAAAAAAATAATTGCTAACTGTATATCCCACAAAGGCCCGACACCTAGGGTCTACAAGGACCTCAAACGCGCCAAAAGGAAAAAAAAAACAAACAACCCCATTAAAAAGTGGGCAAAAGACATGAATAGACACTTCTCAAAAGAAGATATCTGGGCAGCCAACAGACACATTAAAAAGTCCTCAGCCTCACTCATCATCAGAGAAATGCAAATCAAAACCACATTGAGATA
>CAUYQG010092011.1:0-17892 GCA_963574415.1 Tarsius wallacei
AGTGATTTGTGTTCTTCAGGGTATATTCTCAGTAGGGGGATTGCGGGGTCATACGGGAGGTTGGTGTTTAGAGCTTTTAGGAATCGCCACACTGCTTTCCAAAGAGGTTGCACTAGTTTACACTCCCACCAACAGTGTAGAAGTGTTCCCTTTTGCCATACCCTCTCCAGCAACTGTTATTTTTTGACTTATTGATAATTGCCATTCTGACTGGAGTTAGGTGGTATCTCAGAGTGGTTTTGATTTGCATCTCCCTGATGATTAGTGAGGTTGAACACTTCTTCATGTATCTGTTGGCTGCTCGGATGTCTTCCTTTGAGAAGTGTCTGTTCATATCCTTTGCCCATTTTACTACAGATGGAATGGATTTGTTTTAGAACCCTAGAGGCCTGTACTGTGAATCTGTTTTGGTGACTTGTCATGGACTCAAGACAAAATTATTTTCTATACAGATACTCTAGTGCTATAGACTGTGCTGCGTCTTATGGCCCAAGTGGTAGTGCTGTTTATACCACTCCCAGGAAAAGTTAAAGTAATGGATGCATTCGATTGGAAGATGAGACTACCACTGACCATTTTAAATACCTGTCACCTAAAGACATTCAGCCGGCAGGCCAAAAATTAAAAATAATTACTTCAATAGCTGGAGTAATTTGTTCTCAATTAGTAAGGGAAAATTGTGTTGCAGCTATACAACTGGGGCAAGGAAACCTGTATCTAGAACCCCCAAAGAATCTCTGAGGGTTGTGCTTAGTATTTCACTGTCCTCTGAGGTTCTGGCAGAGGAGAAAGGAAATATGCTGAACAGAAGAAAGAAACCATAAATATCACAGTCTTCTGACCAAGTACAAAAATAAGGATCATGGTATGTTTGCATACATTTTCTTTGTCTGCTACATATATAATAGTTAATTATGTTGCTTAGCAATGTTCTTTCCTTCTCTCTTTTTTTACCCTTTTATTGATATGCAAGTTGTAGGTGAATAACTTTGACATTTAGTCTTTAGATAATAGAATTTTCAGAGATTCTGTGATAAAATGGGATAATGGTTACAATGACTATGTATCTTAATATTTGGGGAAACGATGAAAACAATTTCATTCCTAAGGACAGCCCTATCTTGTTAGGTGGAAAGAAAGTTGTTTCATAGTCAAAAGGAAGTTCAAACACATATAGCAGAGTGCATATAGAAGTAGCCAAGGAGTGAACTCTTTCAATCATCAATGGATTCCTTATCAGTTCCCAATCCACACTTCATTGCCTAAATGAAGATAATGGAAATTGTACTTGTAAGCATTTCTCTTTTGCTGCTAGTACAACTTTAAACTTTGATAGTAGAGGGCACTAGAAGGACATTAAGGAGGAAGAAATTTTTATTTCTGATTGTGATATACTTCCTGTCGCTTCGTTTTTTGCTCCTATTGCATGATTTATAGCACCCTCGGAGGCAGAAACCAAATGGTGTTCTGCCCTGGCTGTATACTCAGAGGGTGCAGTCCTTCCAAGAGTCTGAGTCCCTAGAAGACTGGTGACCAGCATCAATCAGCAGAAAATTGGTGAATGACTCCATGGCCTATATATGCATTGTACAATTCCTCCTTGCGCTATGTGGCCCAAGAAAAGGCCGTCACTCCCCCTGCCCATTAGTCCATTTGTACTCTAAGAAGTTGTTTCCAACATGGGAAAGTGAATAAGATAGATCTGATGGAAAGTCAGAAAGTTAATAGTATGGAAAGTGCAAATGGAGAGCATGGTGGTGCATGCCTATGGTCCCAGCTACTCAAGAGACTAAGGCAGATGGATTGCCTAAGTCCAGGAGTTCAAGATTATGATGAGCTGCGATTCTACCATTGCACTCCAGCCTGGGAGATAGAGTGAACTCAGACTTAAAAAAAAAAATCAAATGGAAAAAATAATACCAATGAAATACTATGGGATTTAGTTTTTGGCTTTTTCTTTCATACTCCACATTCAAAAATTATTTTCAGATTCTGTCAATTATTTCCCCAACACCCATTTTGAATCCCTTCCTTTTATTTAAATTTCCATCCCTGCTGTTACTATGCTAATTCATGCAGGTATCATCTTTCATTTACATGACAATTAAGCCTTCTAACGAATCAAATTATCCCCCTACATGTGCTCCTACAAACTGTTTTTTAAATAGGGAATTATTTTTCTTCATAACATATTTTAAACATTAGAGTAATTTTATTAAAATTTTTATTTACTTATATTTTGTTTGCTTGTTATCGTTGTTTTGGTTTTGGTTTCTAAAATCTAAATGATTGAGTCAATATTGTGCATCATTGTATCTTTAGTTCTGCATGGATTAACATGGCAACAGTAGAGATGGAAACTTTTAAAAAGCAGGGGAATGTTTGAAGCAAAAATTTTTTAAATAAGTAGAATGCCAAAAGGTAAGCAATCCAGGCAGAGAATGGGATGATTACAAATTGTTTCTAGATTAATCTTTCTAATTCACTTCTCCAATCAATATATTTTCCAGTTAAAATCATTTAAATTATTGTTGATTTCAATAAAATGTAAACCTCTTAGTCTAGTGTACCAGTTGTGGTTCTTTGGTATAGGCAATTGGAACCAGAAACCTGAATTGTTTTTGCAGAAATGAATTTCATTAGAAGAATATTGAGAGACTCACAATCTATGGGCTTTAAGGTTGTTAGTAAAAGTCATGCATTTTGAAGAAAAATACTCAAAATTATGCTACTAGACTGATATATCACTGACACCGGGGGATGCAATAAACTCAGGGTATTATACTAGGACTCATTTGTCTAGGTGAGCTAATCATAGGCTATGTTAAGAATAAGTAATAGTTTTCAAAAAATAAGCAAGGGAGTATTAGAGAAGGAAATATATAGCAACTGTAGTAGACATCTGTCATTCTTTGTAGGTTCCAGCTGACAAAACTTTTCCTAAGTGTGAGAAATCTACCAACTTGTGAACCAAAGCACACATCCAACTTTACAAGTGGAAAGTGCTAGATAATTGTTTTCTATGCTTGTCTTACACATAGAGTTCAGGCATAAGAAATAGGGCAGTTCAGGCATAAGAAATAGGGCAATCAGATGTGCATATTCAACGTTTCTTTTCTTTTCTTTTTTTTTTTTTTTTAGTCAGAATCTCACTCTGTCACTCAGGCTGGAGTGCAGTGGCACACTCTCAGCCACCCCAGTGTCAACCCACTAGACTCAGAAGATCCTTCCACCTCAGCCTTTCAAGTAGCCAGAACTACAGGTGCGTGCTACCATGCCTGCTAATTTTTTGATATATTGTAGAGATGAAGTCTCACTAAGTTGCCCAGGCTGGTCTCAAACCACTGGATTCAAGCAACTCTCTCGCCTTGGCCTCCCAAAGTGCTGGGATTACAGGCTTGAGCCACCACACCAAGTCTATTCAACTTTTTGAATCTGAAATGAATGACTAGCTAGAAATGGTTGCAGAGGGATCAACTAATTTTATTTTCTAAGGTTGTCCACGAGTGTAGCTTTTCTGACAGCATCCATTTTTTAAGTATTGATGGTAACAGAAAAACATCCCTGATGCCCGTGATAAATGAGTTTAATAGATTGCTTGCAAACAATCCCAACGTACAAGTCAGAGGAATTAGCAAGAAAAACGATTTTGAAGGTTAGTCACAAAAAGAAAGAGAGAAAGAAAGGAAGGTAACGCAAAAGGATTATGAGACCTTTAAAATAAATCTCACCAACAGCTATAATCGCATATTTGTTGTGCAGATGGTAGCTATATTGTTTTGCATTCAAATGGTGACCCTTTTCTAACAATAAAGAAGACACAGGAAGCCAAAATTTGGAAGACAGATTTTATTAGGTGGGAAACATTACTGTGTTTTGTTTGTGTGTTTGTTTAACTGATCCTGTATACTCTAAAATTCTAAATCTAGGTATGTTTGAGAGCAGTCCTGAGTGATACAGGTGAGATGAGATGTCTTCTTACGGTAAACCAGAAACCAAGGGATGGGAGAGGGTGGGGCATTCCTGTGGGAATATTAAACCAAAAAGATAAATCTTCTTTATTTCATAATACTGGGAGTTCCAAAACATGTATACACATTTTTTTTTTTTTTTGAGTTGGGGTCTCACTCTGTCGCCCAGACTGGAGCGCAGTGGCCACTCCTGGCCACTGCAGCCTCGACCCTCTGGGCTCCAGCGATCCTTCCGCCTCAGCCTTCCAAGTAGCTAGAAAATGTATACACATTCTAAGAGATGTTAGCTATGTATTACTTTTAGTTTGCCATAATCAGAATTGTCTGAACACTTATGGTAACCACTTTGAGCATCTCTTGTACTGCAGAAGTCAAACATGACTTATATTCATCTTTTGTTATCAATATATATTGAGTATTACAATTTTAATAACTTTTTTCCTTTCTTGAAATGTGTACACATTTTTTGGCACCCTCTCTATATGAACTCTTACTAGTGCTGTACTTAGCTTGGTCTCAGATGTGCTATAAGAAACAAAGAGGAGAGTTTTGTGTTTTCCTTTGGTTAAAACATGAGCAGAGAAGTATTAAACTCCTGAGTTTTTCATCTCAGTCATCCACTGGAGTTTAATCCATAGCTCCCCTTGCATCCTGTAAATTATCCTAGCAGTGGTTAATATCTAAGATCGTCCCCAAAGAGAAAATAATCTTTTTGTACTTTTTTTTGAGTTGGAGTCTCACCCTGTTGCCCAGGCTGTAGTGCAGTGGAATGCTCACAGTCATTACAGCCTGCACCTGCTGGGCTCAGGTGATCCTTCCTCCTTAGCCTTTCAAGTAGCTGGAACCACAGCTGCTCACTACCACGCCCGGCTATTTTTTTTTTTTTTTTTTTTTTGTAGAGACAAGATCTCACCAAATTGCCAGGCTTGTCTCGAACCCCTGGGTTCAGGCAATCCTCTCTCCTTGGCCTCCCAAAGTGCTGGGGTTACAGGCCACCATGCCCATCTGAGAAAAGAATGTTAAAAGCAATGGTTGGAATTCTGAAATCATTTCCTCTACATGAAAAATTCTTCCTCTGTTGCCTTGGAATACTTGGATTTTTAATTCATTTATATTATTGGCTGTTATATTACAGGATAATAAAAAATCTGAGAGATGTTTTGAGTGTAGTGAGATCTAAAATGTATTGACAACAAAAGAAGCCACTGGAAAAACATTGGAAGGAATATGCTGAATATAAGATGACAGCAAGCTGTTTTTCTAAGTGGGAAGATTTTTTTCTGTAATTTATATTTCCAAATGTATAGCAACTATTTTTTAAACTATTTTTAACCATTTTGAAAACTTCAGGAAGTAGTCAGCTTTTGATCGGAGTTACAGATTACAAAGTTAACTGGTAGATAATTTTACAGTAAGATGTATTGGGAGGGCATTAATGTTTTCCTAATTCAATAAGACATCACCTATATAGTTGACAGACTTGCTCAACTTCATTAAATAAGTGAACAATTCCTTGGAAGAAAAGGTAATCTATCAGATCAGTTACTTGTAGTCCAATAAATCAAAAAAATGGGCAATTTGTCTGAATTTTTCAATTTTTAATGTTTCCTTTTGATGTTACATAGGCATAACCACTTTCAATAGCAATTTATACTTATTTAAGAAAACAATTTTACTATATATTTCCTAATTCTAATTTCTTCCAACAAAATACAATAACAGTGAAATCGCATAAGAATAAAGAGCGTTTCATGTTTTTAAAATTATTTCTCTAAATAGTGGCACTATATACAGGAAATAGCTATTTAAACTGTCATCTTTATGAATATTCAATTTAATTCTAATTAAGCTCTCCCATTAGGGCAAGTGAAGCAGAATGCTGACTATACCATAAGAAATACTTTTTAAAACTCCTCTTTTAGGGGATGCCATATGTAAAGAGTGAATGTTAACAAGCAGTTGGGCAACTAGCATTTTGTTTTCTGTCAAAGTGATATACTTTTTATATCTATATTATTCCCATGTAGTCCTTAAAATGACTGCAGCAAGAAAGTTTTGAATGCTAATCTACCACAGACAAATACACATTTGTATCTACAGCACTTAAAAAGTACATTTTCCCCCCTACAGTGACACATTATAATGATGTCAAGGTCTTGAAAAAAGAGCACGACATTAACAAGATGGAAGGCTAACTTAATGGAAGTTCCATTGATAAAATGTCATCCTCACAAAGCTAGTAATTGTTCATTGGCTATTATACTCTTACCAAAGAAGCAATATATCAGATGCCTGTTCATCTAGATATAACTCTAAAAGATTCTGAGACACTGTAAGTTGTATATCACTAAACTATGGAACATTAAAAGCAACTAACTTATTCATTAATTATTGTATCTTACTGACTAGAGACAAGAATTATGACAGACAATTTAATCATTAAAAATCTCATGCACAGTTGTTTTCTTTTAAAATGAAACACATTTCTTGAAAAAAGTAGAATAATATATGTCTTATGCATAAATTACTAACCACATAGTATAGAGTTATAAACTTTTTAGGATTATAATTATATTTGTGTTTTATTATAAGTTTCCAGTTTCCCATATTGAACTAAGGATAATTATACAGTATAAAATTGTAGAAGCTAGTCATAAGAGTAGATGAACATACGAATAGATGAGTATATAAATGTTTCGAAATTGAAACTAAAACTGTAAAATTGAAAATATGTGATTTTGCTAAGTTTATTTGCATTATCTACATTACTGCTATTCAGGTTCTTATGGACCATTTTTATGCCACGGTCTTCCCCTAGGTCTCTGTGCTACTAAAACTAGCTTTTGTGCTGCCAGCTATTAAAAAAAAGTTGTGATTATCACATTCAGTAAAAACCAAACAAACTATACATTGTATAAAACACTGTGAGAAACTAAGAGTTGTTCGGTATGGTAAAATTAATCTATGTCCTTTGTTTCCCCCCTACATTCTAAATGTATATATCACTGTTGAGTAAATAGGAGGAGGTTGTTTGGTTTCTGAGAATTCAGTCATTCACTATAATAAGTCAATCCACCAAGGAAGAAAGGAAGGAATCATAAAATGATCAACTTTATTTAAATCCTCTGCATGAGGATGCACTACATATCTACTAGTATTGCTAGTATTTATTCATTCTGCAACTACTATTCAAATCCCCACCACATATAACACAACATGAAAGGCACAGATACAATGTGTCTTGGATTGTTTCTCTGATAAGCAGACTCTGAGTCAAAGGTTTGATGGAAAGAAATTGGGGAAAGCAAAACAGGAAGGAAAAGGAGTTCTTTGTAGATTCTGGGTATCGGTCCTTTGTCACATGCAATTAATTTGCAAATATTTTGTTCTCTCACCCTGTAAATTTTCTGTTAACTCAGTTGATGGTTTATTTTGCTGTGCAGAAGCTCTTCAGTTTGATTAGACCCCACTTGTCAATTTTGGTTTTTGCTACTTTTGCTTTTGAAGTCTTGATCATGAATTCATTGCCTAGGTTGATGTCCAGAAGAGTGTTTCCCAGGCTTTCTTCTAGGATTTTTATAGTTTGTCAAGCTAGATCAATCCCCATGGAAAGCAGTTTGGAGATTTCTCAAAGAGCTAAAAATAGTACCATCTGGCCAAGCAATCCCACTACTGTGTATATGCGCAAAGGAGCACAAATCATTCTCCCAAAAAGAAGCCTACATGTGTACGTTTATCATAGCATTAATCACAATAGTAAAAATATTAAACCTACCTATGTGCCCAAAAATGGTGGACTGGATAGAGAAAATGTGGTACCTATACACCATGAAATACTATACTGTCATAAAAAAGAACAGATCATGTCCTTTGCCACAACACAGAGGCAGCTAGAGACCATCATCCTGAGCAAATTATCACAGAAACAGAAAACTGAATTCCATATGTTCTCCCTAATAAGTGGGAGCAAAACACTAAATACACAGAGGCATAAGGATGGGAACGCCAGGCACGGGGGCACTACTTAGGCAGGAAGGGAGGGAGGGGATAAGAATTGAAAAAGTACCTACTGAACACCATATCCTCCACCTGGGTGACAGGCTCCATAGAAACCCAAGCCTCATCGTGCAATATACCTATGGAACATAACTGCACATGTGCCCACTGAATCTACAAAAATAAAATAAAATTTTAAAAAATTAACAAAAAAATAATAATCACTTCAAACAAAAAAAAAAAAAAAAAAGAAGAAAGGAAAGAAAAGGAGTCAAGCAAAGCTGCAATTTCAGGTAAAGTAAGTAGAAACTTCAGCCTGTCTCCACTGGTGGAGGCTCTGGAGTGATCGCCTCTCAGACAAGGGGACTCGTATTTCCTTCCTCCTTCCCTCAATATTATCATGAAGGCCAGCCAGTCACTGCCTTTTGGTCTGGCTATATATGGGGAAAGTAAACTGCCAGGTACTTGCTGCTCCCTGAGAAGGGCATGGAACTTCAAATACCCAGGTTATCTTCTGAAGGTCACAGCAAGACACATAGACATTGGAGACCATTCTCACAGCTCTGCTAAAAGAACATCTTCAGGTATTGGGGGCACTCATGCTGTCAGCTATATGATTCTAAGAGGAAACAGTACTTGTCCTAAGAAGAATTTACAGTGAACTTAAATTTGAAGAGTAAGCCAAACAAACCAAAAAAATCTCATTTAAAAAATTTTTATTTTTTATTGTAGGACTGCTGCTGAACTAATACAAGTTGATCACTCAAAAAGCAAGCCTATACCCAGTGGCTTACAAGTGGATGGTATTCGACCTGTGGCAAATTCATTTTCATAGTTGCTAACACTTGTCCTTAACATCACCCAAATATATTTTCCTTTTTTAAGATTTCACCATACATGTAAATGGATAAGAGCCATTTTGGAATCCTATATGCAAAACCCATATGGCTAAAGGCTGCTAAATGCCTGGAAGATTATCCTGAGAAGTTCTGTTGTTAGTTTTATATGCACAGCACTCAGTGTTATTTTTGTAATTGTAAAATTTAGGAAGAGTAAATGGAAACAGATAAAAGGCATTATGACTACCTCTTAATTAGTATGCTTTAAATGAATTTGAATCTTTGCAATTAGATCCTAAGTTATTTTAGTTATTTCATGGGAAATGACGATAA
Source organism: Tarsius wallacei (assembly GCA_963574415.1). Lineage (NCBI taxonomy): Eukaryota > Metazoa > Chordata > Mammalia > Primates > Tarsiidae > Tarsius > Tarsius wallacei. The sequence goes on from CAUYQG010092011.1 coordinate 9,140, forward strand.
AAAAAAATGGTCTCTGATAGTTAGGTTTTTTTTATTTTTTCAAAAGCTGTTCAAATAGAAGTTTTATCCAACTGATTAAGCACCCATCTGCTGGGCATATAATAATTTTGATTTTGTGCAACCACAGCAGATATCTACTGTAAGACATTTAGTTATTTATTAGTCTGTATGTGTTGGCTTCTGTCCTGATTACATTAAAATACTGCAGTGTAAAAGACACTTTAATAAAAGCTCATTGGTATTTGTACTCATGCCAAACAATTCTCTTAAACATCCTTGAGGAATTGCATATGGGGAAGTTTACTTTTCTCTTTACATATGGAAATACAGAAGAGGTTAAGAGTGGTATTAGCATATATAAAAACATGCCCTTATTTTTAGAATAATGAAGCTTAATTATGGAGAAGAAACTTTATGCTAAAATATTTGAATACCTAGCAATGTATTTACCCTATAGAATTTTCTTTTATAGTTTTAAAATAAAGTACCACTGAATTCAAGTTCAATCACTCTTAATGTACATGTTTATGGCTATCTGAAAGCAGAAGTTTTCTTATAAAAATGAGTGACAAAACTGTTAACTATATACTAGTTATATGTAAAAAAAGATGGATTGAATCGATCCCTCTGCCAATTCTCATCATTAACACAGTGAATGATGATGTCTGGGAAAAGCAACTACAGTCAACCTATAATACTTATTTCATAGCAGAGCCAATAAACTCAATTTTCAAAATCATGGCTTGTTAATGGTGCCATATTATCCATTAACTTAAATTTAAACAGCTTTTTAAGATAAAATTTGTAGGCCTCCACCCTACCCAATTTACCTAAGTGTGTGAAAGTGGAGTGGGTAATGAGAGCAATTAGATATACAACCTGAACAATGCCATTAGGCTCACTGTAGTGTTGTTTTGCTATGCCTCTCATTTACATAGAAATAGACCTACAAGTAATATCACCAGATAATACTGGTGATTATATGCAAATTATTAAGTAGACAATAACTGAACTCACTTCATATTAGGATCTTACAGAAAGCAAGCAACCTAGACCCAGGGGTGAGAGTTCTTCAAGCAGCTCTTGAGCTTAGTAGAAAGCAAATTAACTAACTCTTTAAACTTACAAATACTTTATTTTTGTATGCAGCACATCTCTTTACATTTTGCAAAATACCACAGCAGGCAAGTGATTGGGTTTCAAACATTTTGCTCCTTCGAAGTTGTTCTAATTTTTAGGAATACTAAGATGATGTAAATAACCTATCCTTATGTTTACTGATTTATTCCCTTTTAAAACAACAACTTTTTGCTAATCATTCCATGTAATTATCATTCTCCTTGTAATTATGCATATCTTGCTCCTAAACTTTGACATCTACACTGAATAAAATATCAAGGGGAGGCCATAAAAAATGTAGACTATTATTAATAAACATTCTAATGCATACAAGTGTATGGACCTTTGGATAATTTTAATATATACAATCTGCCAGAGTAAATAATAATTAATATTAGGTAATGAAACAATTAGAAATTGTAGATATTTAAGCATTTTTGACCTCTAAAATGATACTTTCCTTTGTGACAATACAAACCTTATTTGATATACTCTTTAGTCAAGACACAGAAAACAAAATGTGCCAGACTTCTGCTTCTGAACTTCTTGGTGTACGCAATCTGTTTAGAATATAGACCTAATAATAATAATTTTGACATTATTGATAATGGCAATGCTTTATGGAATGCTATGCTGTATTAGACACTGCCTAAGAGCTTTAAATGGATTTTCTAATTTTATTCATAAGACATTCACATTGAAAGAGTAATATACAACTGAACAATGATCAGAGCATACGTACAATAGAACCGTGACCCCAAAACTCTGCAGCAGCATAGAGCCAAACAACGATTTCAGCAGCAATTGACTCAGAACAATCAAAACTTGATCAATGAATGCCAGTTTAGCTATTTTTCCCCCTATTTCCAACTCAAGACCAATTGGAGGCAGTCTAATCTCTCTAAACTAATTATGTAATGTCCCACTTCTAGTAAACCCACTGCCAATTTCCCTATGCTAATGCCTCCAATCAAGGCATGTCTGAAGCCTTCTCTTTTTTGACTATAAAACTTTCAGAACTCTCTATCTGCCTTTGACTCTTTCCCAGAAGGTGATGTTGGCTGACTCCCTTTCTCTAAGCAAACTTTGAATAAATGGCCTCTGTTTGCTTTCTTTTGGGTGCTTATCTTTGACGATAAAGTAATGGTTTACTCTAATGGCAAAATCGCCCTGTAGTTTCATTATGACTTCTAGAATTAATTACCAGTGATGGAGCAGGAGGCAATGCTTTAGAAGTCCTTGGCTAGTTTTTGCAATTCATCATCCCCACTTTTCTTGTGGCCTGGGTAGGCACCAAGGAGGTGTTTACATATAATCAAAGACTCTTCTAAAGCTCTGTGGGCCTTCTGCTCTGTTGCTTACTGCCCTTGCTGTCTTTCTGGCAGGTACACAGCAGTCAGTATCCACTTTCTTTTTCTTTAGCCAGCAGGGAGACATCTTATGCTTATTGATAAATAAAATGCAAGACTTTGACTAATCTTAATTTCAGATAAGCAATTAATTGTGTCTAATATAAGTATGTCTCATACAATATTTGAGATATACTAAAAAAGAGTTCATTGTTTATCTAAAACTCAAATTTATCAGGTTAATCAGAGAATACACTTACTCTCCACCTCTCTCCTTCTTTGTATGTATGTATATATGATAGATTTATATTCATACTCACATTACACATATATTTATACTTACACTAAAATGCATATATTTATTATAATTTTTAGTATAAGTATAGCCTATGTAATGTTTGAGACACACTTATACTCAAAGTAGTTATCATTTATCTGAAATTCAAATTTAACTCAGTGTCTTGTTTGTGTTTTCTTTTTTGTTAAATCCATAATCATATTCCTGTGCATAGTTCTGTGAAAAGCAGTGTCCATAGCACAGATTTTTGCCAACTACCTTCTTTTTCCAAGTGTGTGCAAACATCCCAGGAAAGTACAGACAGGCCAGCGGTAGAAAAGATTGGTTTGAGAAGAGGTTACAAACATAGTAACCTCTGTTTTTCTCACAGCAAAACTGGAATCTTGTCCCTTTTGAATGCTCTGGCACATCGTGTCAGATATTTATAGCATTCATACCCCACGAGAGTCCTGTTGTTCTTCCTCTCACTCTGGCTTCCATCATGGGTACTTAGTTTTTTAGAGATGTCTGTATACGTCTGATCCCCAATTGTGGTTCACTTTTGAATTCTTTTTTATTGAGCTCATAGACCATGTATCTATGTTCTTATTTTAAGTATGCTCAATCATTCTATTACATCTGGAACAAAAAGAATCTCTAGAGAAGTACTGCTTCGTTCCACCAAATTATCTTAATTTTAGTTCTAATCTAGCTGGAAAGACAGGACATACTGAGAGAGAGAGAGAGAGAGAGAGAGAGAAAGAGAGAGAGGGAGAGAGAGGCGAGAGAGACAGAGAGAGAGAGAAAGAGAGAGAAGAGGAGAGGAGAGGAGAGAAGAAGAAAAGAGAAGAGAAGAGAAAAGTAAGAAGAGAGAATTTCCTATTGCCAGGGCAGTAGATAGAGCAAAAATGAATAGTTATTGCAAAACAGAAAATACTCAAGCGTAGAGGGGTATGTGTGTGTGTGTGTGTGTGCACTTGTAAGTACATTGAGAAGATGCAGAATTATGCATATTAGAGAATAAATAATAGATTATTCTACCTAAGAACAATTTTGTTGTAAAGTTTGAATGATAGATTAGCCAGTTAAATTACAGTAGGTACCTGGTATTATGATAGGGAAGTTTGTACTTTATTTTGTGATTATGGGACTTAATTGTATATTTGAGGGAGAGAGACAAGTGCACCATCATGAAAATGCATTATGCAGAGTGTTCAGTTGCTCCTGTGTAGGATGGATTGAAGTAGGGCGAGACTTCCAGAGCAAGGCGGCCACTTGGGAAGCTGTTATAGTAATACAGAAGCGAAATGATGAACACCAGAACATGCTTGGGAATGATACAGAAGGAAGTCAGATAGAAAATGAGAAAGTGTAAGCTGACACTGAATTTGGAGCCTGGGTAACTTAAAGAATACTGATATTATTTATAAGATTTGAAGAGATATAAAAGAGAGACATTTGTTCTGGGAAGATAAGGACTGCTTTAAAAGCATGCTGAATCTTCAAAGTTTCAAGAGTAAGGCATTCAAGTTGACATGCCCTGTCATCTGTAGGGAGTGCAATGACAGTGGGAGAGACACTGGAGTTAAAAATAATAGGTGATTCTTAGAATTTTGTGTTTAGGATGTCTGTTTACTGCTGAAGAGTAAAGACCTGGGGGTAAAGAATTAAATCTTTTCAAATATGTTCATGCACAGTAGGGGACAAAGAGGGAGAATTAGTTAAATGACACAGAGATAATGCAATCAGTGTTGTTTTTTGTGTGAGATCTGTGCGGTAATATAGTATATACTCTTTGAAGAGCTCTAACCCTAGATTAGGTTATGGTTATGGCTAGGTTAGAGTTAAAATTAGGACACTAATTCTTAGATTCCAAAACCGGATTTGTCCCAGTGGAAGAGGAAAGGAATCAAACCAGCAAACGCATTAATAATATTTTTTATGAACTCAATAGTAACAGATTTCTTAACTTTATTAAAAACAACACTGTAAGGGGAAATAGTAACAATTGTAATTGCATTTACATAGACTAAATTAAAAATAATACTGTGTTCTTCAAGAGATATAATAAATATAAATATAAATAAATATATCAGAAAGATTAACCTCCAAACTGAAAAATAACATGCACACATAAAATGGACAAAGTAGCACTCATGACATATAGAATATGTATAAATTAGGAAAAACATATCAGAATTAACAAATGACCCAAATAATAAACAAGATTTTCTCAGAAACAAAACAAACCATAGAGATGATCTTAATATTAAGAGACAAAAATTAAAACTAAATTAAGATATTATTTTAGACAGACGAGTGACAAAATTAGAACTTTTGCAATATAAAGGAAGACGAAATGCAATGAAAGGAATAATACACTGCTGGTGATAATACACTCTAGCAAGCCAACTTTCGTTTTCTTTTAACTTTTAATTTTTTTATTTTAAAGATATGGGGTGCAATTCAGGGTTAAGTATACAAATGTTCATTATGCAGGTACCCTTGTTGATGAGGTATGCCCTGCTTCCCCATGCAGATTCCCACTACTGCCAATCCCATTTCCCAACCCTCCCTCCCAGCAGTTTTCCACTATTGTCAATCCTCTTCTTATAGTATTATGATAATTGTTCAAGGTCTACTTATTAATGAGAACATGTGGTACTCAGTTCTTTGTTTCTGTGAAAGATCACTCAATATTATAGACTCAAAGTCCAACTTTCAAGACTATATCCTAGAAAACTCTTGTATATGTGAACCACAGCACATGAATAATAATGTCAGCATTATTGCTTATAGAATAAACATCTGAAAACTGCTCAATCATCTAGCAAGTATAGAATAAATAAGTTGTGTTAAACGCATTCCTGGAAGATGAGATTCTTCATAGGTCTTTTGTGTCACTATATACTTTTCGAGGGAGCCACTGACTACCCTGTTCTGGAATATCTTTTCAAGAACATTTGTATAGTCAGCAGTCTTGAAATATATATTGTCTTCCTTTGGAACAAAGAACAAATTTTCTTATATTCACGAGAGAGATATATAGTGCCTTTGCCCAGAGCAAAAGACAGATCTGCTTCTTTTCCAGTAAAATGATGTCTCCTTTTCTAGCTTAATGAAGCCAAGTTACTTGCCTATCATAAAAGATTTGTGTTTCATAATCTCAGGATTTTCTTTCCTATAGCACAATCCACTGTGCATGTATGTGTACCTGGCCATCTTCTTTTCATCCTTCTGGAAATTGGGACTCAGAGTTCCAGGAAAATATATCAATATACATGTTACTTGTTGTGCTATAAGTATTAAAGTTCTTTGTCTTTGACCCAGAAGTTTTATGTATGCTAGCAGCATTCATGAAACAATGACAGGCTAACAAGTAGGATAAAATCTCAGGCCCTTCAGACTTATTGATAATATTACACTGCATTAAGGAATAGGATTTAATCTACTCTAGCTATATGAATCAATGCAGATGAATCATAAAAGTACTTTTGAGCTGAGAAATATTAGGTTATATAAAAATAGAGTGTGATTTATTTAATAGAAAATGGAATAGGTAATGAACCATTCAGTTATATATCCATACAGGATAGACCTATTTTTAAAAAGCAAGGAACTTAATTCAGAAGAGTAAGTAGGTCTATTTGGCATGGCAGGAAAGAGATGTGGTATAGAGTAGATGCAATCTATGAAGATGCTTCTCAGGTGTCTGTAAAATTCTATCTCGCTTATTGTAGTGTAGGTACATGGATATTTATTTTATATGCATCCTTAAACTAAATACATATATAGTTTATATATGCAAATATATATCTATGTACATTCTTTGATATGTTTGATGTAGTTTACATGGAAAAATGTAGACAGAGCAGAAGAACATAAATAAGGGTAAAGATGAAGGAAAGTGATAGGGATAAAAAGAGGCAGAAAAGTCCTCCCTGATAAGCATATAGCTTAATGAATTTGGAAGAAAATTCCTGTGGTTTTCTGGGAAAAGTGGTATTCTAGACAAAGGAAGAACAACTGAAATTTTCCTGAGTTGAAACATATTGGTAGTCAAAGAACACCAAGTAGGGTAATATGGCTAGAGTATGGTAAGCAATATAGAAAGACACAGAAAATGAGTTTGGAAAGATAGTGCTGAGGGTAGCTCTTGGAGTTTGTGATAGAGAAGTGGCATGACAAAACTATAGTTAAAAATAGTCTCCCTGACTGTTGTTATATGGGAGAATAGACTGGCTGTGGTCAAGGACAGAAGGAGGGAAACCATTTATGAGATGCAGAATTTCAGGCAAGAGACAACAGTAGTTTGTACTACAATTCTCAAGGAGGAGGTGACAAAAAGTGGTCATAGTCAGGATACAGTCTCAAGGTAGAACCATGAAAATTTCCTGATGATTTATTTTGATGTGGTAAGTTAATGGAAGAGAGGAATCAGACACAGGTTCAGAGGAAATGTAATGTTCAACCAGTTTTAAAGTTAGCACATTTAGCAAAGGTGTTTCTGGCTTCTTCCTAACAATTACATCGGTGACTTCTTTCACCATTACCTTCAAAACAATTTGTGATTGTCAGATATTTTAATATTTCCTCCTCAGTCCATAGGTGTTTATTTTGTTGTTGCTGTTGTTGTAATGGTTTTCTGTTTAATTTTGTTGTTCTTCCTTTAGAGTAAATTCTTATGAATAATATGTGATTATCATTACATATGATTACTTAGCCAGAATAACTTACACAAATTTGCCAAATTTTATTAAGAAATCAATTTACTTCAGGAAAGTACATGAACTTAATGAAGAAATTACCTGCATTCCTGATAGATTTTCAAATATTAATAGGGTTAATTCAACTTCTAAAGAAACTGATCTGAATTCAGCATAGAAATCTAACCTCCTTTTTTTTAGACTCACAGGTTAACTAGAGTTGAGTGAACTAATTAGCTGAGGGGAGTTTCCTCACTTTCTTCCTGTTCCCACTGTACCTTAGACTTCTCTTTGCTTTCTTTTTCTCTTTCTTTATTCCCCTTGTCTCTACCTCCATGCATTAGCCATCACCAATGTCAGAGAAGTTAGTGCCAGGATTTTGCACAAGTGCAACATAGTACAGACACAAGATTTGACTCTGGGACCACAAGGATCAAAAATATATTTGAGACAGGGACCTAAACTAGAAATGTGGACCAACAAATACTCAAGTGATTACAGTACAAATAGCATCGATCAGTAAACATAAGTGAGACAGAGAACAGGTAAACAGATGTAGAACCAAAACGGAGGTTAAAACAGTCAAAGGAATTGCTTTTCCTTAAAATCATCACCCCACGCAAGTCAGAACTCAAACAAAAATCCTTAGAGCTTAATTATTGATTTCCAACAATAGTATAAATTTCTATAAAAGTAAGAAATAAGGAGATGTAATTATAACATTGTAAATATACCTACAATTAGTCTAAGGCTATTAGAGAGCACAGGCAAATTTGAAAACCCATTGCAGAAGTAATACACAAAAAGTTTCTATGTGTACTTACTGAATTGTATCTTGAACTTTGACATTGAGTGTATAATGGGAATGTTATTCATGGTGTCATAGAAGTCCGCACAACTTATTATTCCATGGGAGATATTGTGCCCATATCTTATCAGCCAAAAAATGGTATTTATATAAAAACTAAGGATGTTGAATTGACTATGCTTTTCTTTGACATTTGGGGAGCTTCAAAGCAAATCTTATTGTCATTTACTAGTGAGTTAAAGATAGTACGGGATTGCGGTCAAGATGGCGGCAACACAGGCGGAACTGTGAGATTCTCCGAATGTGAGTTCCCCAAAAAGTCTCTTGCCCTCCTTCCCCTACCCAACTGCCCACAGCTGGACGCATTGGTCCGAGGCTCAGGGACCCCCGGTCCGACGCAGGGCCGGCTATTGCGTCCCGGGCTGCTCCCTCGTGGGTGGGAAGGTCCGGGTCTCAGCTCCATCCCTGACTGCATTGATCCCAGACTGAGCCTC